>PITA01032024.1:0-14428 GCA_004023965.1 Spilogale gracilis
TCCCGCAGGTGGTTGGGGCAGTGACAGGCTGTGGGACAGGGCAGGCCGGGCTCCCGCAGGTGGAGTGGGGCCGTGACAGGCTGTGGGACAGGGCAGGCCGGGCTCCCGCAGGTGGTTGGGGCGGTGACAGGCTGTGGGACAGGGCAGGCGGGCTCCCGCAGGCGGAGTGGGGCCGTGACAGGCTGTGGGACAGGGCAGGCCGGGCCTCCCACAGGTGCTTGCGTACCCACTACCTGGGCTTCCAGAGGCAGCCTGCTCCTTTCCTGGCAGGTGTGGGGTGTGGCTGTGGGCTAGTTCTTACTGTGTTTCCCAGGTGAGCACCTTTTCGTGAAGTTGTTGCCCATTTGATTTTTTTTGTGATGTGCCTGTTCAAGTCTTTTGCCCATTTGGATTGCAGGGGTACGGGTACAGTGTTTTTCTGCAAAAGACCAGATAGTATTTTTGGCTTGCAGGCCATACGGTCTCAGCGCTCAGCGCTCCGGCTTCACGGGGATGTGCGGTGTGCTTACGGTTCATGGCTGTGCCCCACCCAACCTTACAAGGACAGGGCATGGGGGTGATTGGGTGTTTCCCATCTGTTGGGTTGTTGTTTTCTTACTGATTTTTAGGAGTTTGGTTTTTTTTTTAAGATATTTGTTTATTTGAGAAAGTGAACCAGTGAGCTCGAGCGCAAGCTGGGGGAGGGGCAGAGGCAGAGGGAGAAGCAGGCTTCCCGCCGAGCAGAGAGCCTGATGCGGAGCCCAACCTGGGACCCCGGGATCATGACCGGAGCCAAAGGCAGACGCTTAACAACTGAGCCCCCCAGGCGCCCGTCTGTAGTGTTTTAGAAATCTTGCTTATTTCACAAGACTCTGATATATACCTCTGGTTTTTTCTTTAAAGCTTTATTTTTTCAGATCTGTTCTCTCCATAACTCATTTTTTGGGTAGTGTGTGAGCTTGTGATCATTTCCGCACATGAGTATCCAGTGTCAGTTTTGGAGAGATTCCCCTTCCTTCGCTGCCTGCTGTCCCTGTGGCTGGGGCGGCGGCTGAGTGTAGGGGGGCTGGGCTCCGTTCTCGGATCAGTACCACACTGGCTTCGTACCCGAGCGCGGTGTGGATTGGACCGTTTGTGTGTCCGCCCTCCCATCTTCTTCTCCGAGGCTGTGTTGCTTGCCTTTCCCCTTGGGCTTTAGAGTCAGCCTGTTGGGTTCTGGACAGAGAAGGCTGCCTAGATTTTGCTTAGAGTTGTATTGATAGTTTAATTTGGGGAGAGTCAACATCTTCACACTATATTGGGTCTTCCAGTCTTTGAGCAGAGTACCTCGCTCCCTTTATTTGTATTTATTTATTTGTTTATTTTCATTTAATTTTTTTAAGGGGGGAGAGGGGAGAGACAGAGAATGTCAAGCAGGCTACACTCACAGCATGGAGCCTGACGTGGGGGGGACCTCATGATCCTGAGATCAAGACCTGAGCTGATGTCAAGAGTCACACAGTCAGCCGATGGAGCCCCCCAGGCGCCCTTATTTATTTATGTGTAAACGTATTTACGGATATGCTTTAGAGGGTGGTGAGAAGTAGGGAGGTCATCCCCGTTTCAGTTTGTTTCAGTTTGCTCAGGCTTTGCTGTTTCTGAAAGTGGGTGCATGTAGGACCATGGGAGTTGTCCTTCGTGGCTTCAGGACTGCTTTGTGGGTGCATGCCTTCGTGGGGAGGACATCGGTCTGAGTGTTGCAGCCTCGTTGGCCCGGGCGTGTGCGCAGAGACCCAGCTCTGTCCCTGACTCCGCTTGCGGGGCGGTCACTGGGCGCTCTGAGGCTCCTTTTCCTCTTAGCCTGCCACTGGTGAAGCCCCGAGACCCTGGCGTTGGCTGAGCCCCTGCCAGCTCCAGGCATGCCCAGGCATCAAGCCTGGCCCCGCGACCCTGTCCTCCGCAAGGCGGGTGTGGAGGACTGAGTGGTGCCCTCTCAGAAGGACAGGTGCTAGCGGGCCCGTGGCTTTCCCTGGCCGCAGCCTGCTGCTTTGAATTTTGCATTACAGCAGAAGTCTTGCACCCACACTGACCAGTGGCTCGGTGAAGAGGCATGGGCTGCACGTGTAGGAGACGGGGGCCTGACGGTGGGGTTGCTGAGCAAACTGGGATATGCTCCAAGTGTACAGTGAACCCCAGCTTTCAAAGACTTGTTACAAAATAAAGAATATCGGGGCCTCTGCCTTCGGCTCAGGTCATGATCCCAGAGTACTGGGATCAAGCCCCACGTCGGGCTCCTTGCTTCTCTCGCTGCTCCTGCCCCATGCTCATGCTCCCTGTCAGTCAAGTAAAGAAATAAAAATCTTTAAAAAAAAATAGGAAATAAAAAATCTTGCTCTGAAATGATATTTTTAGATAAGTTGAAATAAGTTAAAATATATTATTGAAACCAACTTCATCTACACATTTCCTTCTTTCGAGCATGGCCGCCAGAGCACCTGACCTCAGACAAGTGGCCGGTGGCGCACCTCCCACTCTTGGTTCTGGGGCCTCGAGTCGCCGCATGCCACTTGTGCTTTGCCTTCGCAGATCCCACCTGCACAGCCAGTCCGCCGTCACGGTGATCAGTGGTGAGGAGCATTTCGAGGACTATGGCGAGGGCAGCGAGGCCGAGCTGTCCCTGGAGACCCTCTGCAACGGGGAGCATGGCTGCGGAGACCCCGCTTCCCCCACCGCCAGGTAACGCGGAACCTGTACTGCGGGGAGTGCGTGCCCGTGTGTACGTGTGTGCACGCGTGTGTGCACCTCTGTGTACATGTGTGTGTCTGTGTGTACGTGTGTGCCTGTGTGTACGTGTGCGCACCTGTGTGTGCGTGTGTGTGCCTGTGTACGTGTGTGTACGCATGTGTACGTGGGTGTATCTGTGTGTGTCTGTGTGTACGTGTGTGCCTGTGTGTACGTGTGTGTATCTGTGTGTGCCTGTGTGTACGTGTGTGTATCTGTGTGTACGTGTGTGCCTGTGTGTACGTGTGTGTATCTGTGTGTACGCATGTGTACGTGTGTGTATCTGTGTGTACATGTGTATCTGTGTGTGCCTGTGTGCACGTGTGTGCCTGTGTGTACGTGTGCGCACCTGTGTGTGCGTGTGTGCCTGTGTACATGTGTGTAAGTGTGTGCCTGTGTGTACATGTGTGTATCTGTGTGTATGTGTGTGTACGCATGTGTACGTGTGTGTGCCTGTGTGCACGTGTGTGCCTGTGTGTACGTGAGTGCACCCGTGTGTACGTGTGTATCTGTGTGCCCGTGTGTGCGCACCCGTGTGTACGTGTGTACGCATGTGTACGTGTGTGTCTCTGTGTGTGCCTGTGTGTACGTGAGTGCACCCGTGTGTGCGTGTGGGTACCCGTGTGTACGTGTGTGTACCCGTGTGTGCGTACATGTGCACACCCGTGTGTGCCTGTGTGTACGTGTGTGTATGCATGTGTACGTGTGTGTACGTGTGCACCCGTGTGTACGCGTGTGTACGTGGGGGTTGGAGGGAGGTAGAGAACATTTAAGTTCTACTCTCAGGAATCTCAGCTCCATAATACAGTTAGTTGCCGTGGTTTTCCTTCAGTCTCTTGTAGCTGCAGGTTTGTACCCTATGGTCAGTCTCCGCGAGCGGCTATAGCATTACAAATGATTCTTTCGATTGGTTTCCTTCTAATTAGTGGACGCCCCCAGATTGTCTGGGAAGTTCTGGCTGACAGGGGAAGTGCTGAGTCTGAAGGGTGAGGCCTTCACTCGTGCGACTGGGTCCTCCCAGCCTGGCTTCACGTGGGCCCACACGAGGGGCCTGTGGACCCGGCCGCCTGTCGTTGCTGACCAGTCCGTCTGAGGCCGTGCCTGCCCCTACAGGCCAAGCTCCTGCCTACCTTGACAACTGCCCCCATCAGTCACCTCTCCCCTTGGGGACGCGCTCCTGAAACCCTCTCCCTTTTCTGACAGCAGAAGCTGAGTATCTCTGAACCCACATCTGTGAGACCCTTCCTTTGCCCAGACTGTTGCCTGGCCCAGAGGACCGGCCGGCCTGGGAGAGGGCCTCTGTGGCCAGTCCCTGGGAGTTGGCGTGAGTGCCGAGTGTGAGTGCTTTTAGCAGCTTTCCTTCGTGCTGGTGTTGACACAGAGGGGGAGGACTGTGTCTGCCCTACTCAGTGATCTTGCTTGTGTGCTTACTGTCTGCCTCTCATGCGGTCTTCTCACTGTTTTCTGTCTCAGGTGTAACTTCTGCACTACCACTGACACTTCCCTTCTGCCTGTCTTTACATGGAACTTCCAAACGGGCTTCCCAAAGCCGGCGGGCCCTAACACCCCAGGGACACGGCTGCCTCTCTGCCTTCGTCTTCCCGCAGCAGGGGCCCCGCCAGTGCCCTGAAAGTCCACTCAGACTAGATCACAGGGAGGCAAATAGTATCTTGAGTTTTTAACGAAGGTCTAAAAATTGACAAAGTTATTGGTGATTCCTCATGCTTGTGCCATTTTTGAGGCTGGTGGGCTTTAGAGCAGTCATTAAAGTAGCTGCAGTCGGAGAACTGAGACCCCACCTGTCCTTTGCTCTCACACTGATGTATTTTTGACAGAGGAAAAAGTAGTGTGTCTAGCCATTTCCTTGTTAAAGAAGAGTTTTATTTTGCAATGAAGCCCGTGGGCCACACCTGTTTCCTGTGAGCATCTGACCAGGAAGGAGCAGGTGTGTGGCCGGGTCATGGCTGCTCCAGCTGCTGCCTGTCACCAGGCCTGGAGGTGACGCTGAGGAAGGTGGGCTCCCGGGGCTCTAACGGAGAGAGCCAGAGTCCCCCACCGCCAGGTAGCCGGCGCCATGCTTCTGGCCGGCCCCCGTGGAGTGGCAGACAGCCCGTTGGGTCCGCACTGGGTCCTGAGCTGACACTTCTCGTCTCTCTAGCCCCGACCCCCTGGCTGCGAAGCTGCACGGCACACTCCCTGACGAGGCTTTTGAGTTTTACTGTAGCCAGTGCCACAAGCAGATCAGCCGCCTCGAGGATCTTTCTGCTCGACTGAATGATCTGGAAGAGAATAGGTAACGGACTGGTGCCTGGCCGTGCTCTTTGTTCACACGGGAGGGAGAGTCTGCGTCGCACGGCCCGGCCAGTGTGCGACCTCGGGACTCTTTCCTGTGCCCCACCCTGCGCCCGCACCCCCAACCCCGCATGTGCGGAGCCCGTGTGTGGCGCCCTCTGTGTGCACGCCCCCGTCCCTGCCGCTGCTTCTGATCCCGTGGGAGGAGTCTACCTCCACGTGAGGAAATCTGGTTTGAGAAGACGTCTGCAGCTGGGAAGAGCTAACTCTCTTCATTTTACTGGAAGAGTTCTTTAACTGAGAGTCCCATGAAAGGGCTTTGTGAAAGCTAAAGTAACATTTGGTCTTTAAAAACTGATTTGTAGGGGTGCCTGGGTGGCTCAGTTTGTTTAGCATGTGACTGCTGAGTTTGCCTGGGGTCACAATCTCAGGGTTGTGAGGTCAGCCCCCCGTCAGGCCCCATACTCTGCATGGAGTCTGCTTGGCATGCCCTCTCCCTCTGCCCCTCCCATAGCCCATGCCTTCTGGCTCGCAAAAGAAACCTCAAAACAGATTTCAGGAATGTATGTTTAAATCAGGAGAGCCTTTCCTTTTTACATCCTCTGCACCCAACATGGAGCTCAAACTCCTAACCTCAAGATCAAGAGTCACGTGCTGTACTGACTGAGCCGGCCAGATGTCCCCTAGGCCCGTTTCTGTAAGGCTGCCTCAGACTCTCTGACCAGAGTGTCCGGCTTTGCCACCCTGTTCTTCGATGGGCGCCCAGGACCCCGCATGTGCCTGCTGCCCCCGGCCTTGGCCAGTCCCTGCTCTGTCCCTCTTCCCTGTCTCCCAGTTCCGCTTTGTGTCTGTGTGCTTGCCTGCCTCTCCACCCTCCCTCCGCAGCCCCGCTCGGGTCAGAGCTCCAGAAGGACACGGTCCCTTTGGCTGGCTCCCCACAGCTGGACACACTCCAGTCCCAGAACCCGGGCTGCCGGAGCTAGTACACGTTGGCGTGCCCAGTGAGCGTGTCGTGCTGCAGCCTGTTGTGTGGGCCAGCCCCCCAGGCCCCTGCCTCCAGAAAGCTCGCACGCGGGGCAGGACGGGATGGTGGGTGCCGGGCCGTGCTGTGCGCTGCTGGCTGGCAGTCCGAGCGGCTTCCTGAGAAAGGGGCCTGGGGCTGGCAGGACGCCGCACGACACGTGGCAGCAAGTCCAGCCATCCCGATGGCTTCCGTGTGCTCACAAGAGTCGTCTTCTGCAGACTGCTCCCATCATGAGGAGTGTTCATGGGGCCCTCAGTGTTCCTGGGGGCCCTGTGGCCGACGGCCCTGCTGCGCCTCCTCGCCAGCCGCTCACTCCAGGCAGCCCACTGGAGGTCCCCAGCCCCTTCCCTTAGGTTCTGGGCAACGCCAGCCAGCCGCACGGTCAGAGGGAGGGCTTCCTGCTGGCCGTCGGCAGCTTCAAAAGGGGGTTTGGGGGAGGTCCCAGTAGTGCTCACAGGGCCCAGCCTTCCGGGGAGACGTGGGGGGAAAGTGGCATTCAGTGACTTCGAGACCTGCTGGCCTGTATCGCAGGGAAAGCCGTTCTTTCATTCCCCATACTGTGCACTTAACTGGGGGTTCGGTGCTCTGGGAGGGCCCCTCCACCTGGCTGCCGAGGGCTTACCTGTGCTTCCATGCGGAGACCTGCGGAGCACAGATGGCACAAAGAGACCTGATCTCTCCTTTCTGGAGGGACCCTTCCTGTGCTGAGAACCTGCCTGAGGGCCTCTGTCGAGGGGGAGGGGGAGCCAGGCTGCGGCTGGGTGTTGTGCGGGGTCTCAGCCCTTCCCTGAAGAAGGCCCTAGCGAGGTGGCCTTGTGTGCACATAATCACAGCACAGCTGTCTGGACACTTGTCCCAAACACTGAGGGGAAGGAGACCTGAATCTTCTTGTCAGCTTTTGTGGGATTGCCACAAAATATATGTATTTGGTTTTGGTTTGTGGGTGGGGAAAGGTGATGCAGTCCCAGCTGTGTCTGAAAGCTCTGAAAGTCAACAAACTATCTTCCTTCCTCCCTCCCTCCCTCCTTCCCTCTCTCTCTCCCTCCCTCCCTCTCTCTCTCTCTTTTTTCTTTCTTCTTTCATGATTTTATTTGAGGGAAAATGAGTGTGAACACAGCAGGGAGAGTGGCAGAAGAAGGAGAAGCAGGCTTCCCCCGAGCAGGGAGCCCGATGCGGGGCTCAGTCCCAGGACCCTGAGCCCGTGACCTGAGCCGAAGGCAGAGGTGTCACTGAGCCACCCTGGCGCCCCCATCAATTATGATTTCTACCCAGTGAACCTCAGAATATGCCTGTAGTGATCCTGTTTTCCAGGGACCTGGGAGCCTCGATGAAAAAATTCATTTTGTAGCAATTAACAAGAATATTAAGAAATCAAGAGTAATAAGGTCTGTTTTCAAATTATAATCCTTAAAACCGGACCAGCGGTGCAGTCCCTGCGAAGTCAGACATACCCAGGGTCCCTGCGGCATTAGGAGAAAGCCTGCCGGGAGAGGGGAGCTCACAGTAGTTGCACGAGGAGGGTTAATAAAGAGGTTAATAAACCCCAGCGGGCTGCTTGAGGGGCAGCCGCCCGCCTGGGGCTGAGGGCCCACCTGCTGCCCACAGCAGCGGGACTTACTGGGACCCTACCTTCCAGAACACGATGGCAGAAGGCCCCACAGGGAGGGCCTCAGCAGGGGTCCTGTGTGCCAGACTCTGAGGAGGGGGCACGTGGGTATGGGGGCCTCTGGCACCCTCTGCTGGTGGAAATCGCAGAGGAAGAATCAGAAAAGGGCCAGGGTCCATTTGCACCCAAAAGGAGGGAGGAGTCTGAGGGTGGGAGGCCAGAAATCCACCTGTTTCTCCTGTGACCGGCTTTCTGTCTGAGCCGTGAGGGAGTCACGGTGGAGCTGAGGTGCACGCTGAAGGGAGACAGACGGGGCTGGCGCCCGGTGTTGGCGAGAGGGCTGCTACTTGCGGACTGAGGCCCGTGGCTTCGCAGTTAGTTCACAGAACAGCGAGGGGCGCCCGGCTGGCTCTTCCGGTGAAACGTCTGCCTTCAGCTCGGTGGTGGTCTCAGGGTCCTGGGATCGAGCCCTGCATCGGGCTCCTGCTCAGTAGGAAGTCTGCTTGTGCCTCTCCTTCTCCCTCTGCCCGCATGCTCTCTCACCCACGCTTGCCACCTGTCTCTCTCTCAAATAAGTAAATCTGAAAACACCAACAGCAGCTCTCAACTCAGAAATGAGAGAGGAGGTAAGTTTGGCCTTTTTGGCCACTGCAGAGCGTTGTGGTAGCTGGCTCATGCATGACCAAGTGGCTGCAGGGAGGGCCCCTAGGTCAGCGGCTGCAGGCTTGTGGGCCCTGCAGCTTCAGCGCCTGAGTTAGAGCCGAGACAGAACTTTCCTGCCACAAGCAGTCGTGTGTCAGAGGCCCAGCGACTGGAGGGTGTGCGTTTCAGGCCTGGCAGTTGCCGGCCGACTGGTGCGTGCGGTGCTGGGTGCAGCCTCGGAGCGGAGGTCTGGTCTGGCTGCATCTGGGATTTCTGTGCGAGCGCAGTCCTGGGACTGCTGAGGCCCTGGCAAGGCCCTTAGACCACGCCCGCGCCCCTGAGAGCTTGCTGAGCAGGCCCTCCCGTGCATGGTGCTGGCCTCGGGGCGGGCGCTGCTGCCCGTGAGCATGCCCCCAGCCTCATATCTCTTCAGCCTGGATTTCCTGTTTCCTCCCATTCCTCCCTGTCTGTCCTCTGACATGGTTTTCCTGTTTATTTTGATTTTGCACAGCCCAGCGAAGCGGCTCTCCAGCAGGAAGGTGGCAAGGTAGGAGACCCTTCGTTACTCACTGAGGTGTTCTTTGGGAACGCCTCACTGATCACAGCTCTTTAAAAACATGTTTGGGCAATACCTTTCTCCAGGGCACTTTCTTACACCTTTCAAAGTCACTTCTCATGCTTTGGGACTGAAGATACTGAAAAGGATCCCACCGCTATAAGCAGACCCTGGTTTGGGGTGGGCTTCTGGCCTTGCGCCTTTCCTACCGAGCCTTCCCGTAAGGTCCGGGCCGGGCTGCAGCGTCCCGTGTCTCTGCTGTCCACTAGCCCGCGGTAGCATCTGCGAGGGTCATGCTGGAGCCCAGGTCTGGGTTCTGGGGGGGCCTCCTCCAGCGACGGACTCTGCTCTTCCCAGGCCCACTGGCTCTCCAGGCTGAGGAGAAGGGGGAGGACGCACGCTTGAGGCCAAGCTTCTGAAGGAGACGCCTTTGTGGCCATTTCTCCGCATTCCCGCTGGCTTCCTGGAGGGAGAGCTGGTGGCACACAGGTGACCGCCCTGCCAGGCTGGCTCTGAGGACAGTTTTCGGAGGGCTGGTCTGGTGACCGCATCCTGTAGGACGCACGTAACACTCACTTACGTCCTTTCTCTGAAGTCAGTGATGCCAGTGCTATTGCTGCTGGCCTCGCCTTCTCACCGCGCCCCTGCGCCCTCTGCTCTCCCCTCCCAAGCCCTGCGCCTGCCGGGGCCTCCCTGCTAGGGCCTCTGCTGTTGGCACGGGCTCGGCGGCTGCGGGCAGGGGGCCGCAGGACCCCTCCAGGACTTGTTTCCTGGCTTTCACCCCCTGATCCTGTCTTAACGTGTCTTTTTTTTCTTTAACATTTTATTTTATCACTTAAGATTTTATTTATTTGACAGAGAGAAACACAGCGAGAGAGGGAACACAAGCAAGGGGAGTGAGAGAGGGAGAAGCAGGCTTCCCGCTGAGCAGGGAGCCCGATGTGGGACTCGATCCTGGGACCCTGGGAACATGACCTGAGCTGAAGGCAGCCGCTTAACGACTGAGCCACCCAGGCGTCCCTGTCTTAATGTTTTTTTATCTCCGGTTCTTGTCCAGCGCATTTTCTTGTAGCTTCTTGAGAACAGAGGTGCCCTGGATATACCTTTCTTTTATTTTTATTTTTTAAAGATTTTATTTATTTGAGAGAGTAAGAACACGAGCGGGGTGGGGGACAGAGGGAGAAGCGGGCCTTCCCGCCGAGCAGGGAGCCCGATGCAGGGCTCGGTCCCGTGCTCCGGGATCATGACCTGGGCCGAAGGCGGACGCTTCACCGACGGAGCCTCCCAGGCGCCCTGGAGAGACGTTTTTGAGACCTTGCTAGGTACTTTCCTCCCGCCTTTTGACTTGGCGTAGAATTCTCGCTTGGTGCGCCTCCTGTTTCAGGCTTTGCGGGTCTGGCTCAGTACCTTCCAGCGTTAGGGCTGCTGCCAGGGCCCTGAGGTTTTCTCATTCTCTTTGCGGCCTTTTCTCCAGAAGCTGTTCAGATGCTCCCTCTGTCCTCGACATTTAGGCACTGGGCAGTGAGTTTTGTGAGCCCGTCTTCCCGCTAATCATGCTGGGCAGAATGACGGACGGTTTCGATCTGGGAGTTTCCGCCCCTTGGTCCCCGGGACCTTTCTCAGGCTGTTTGATAGCATTGTCCGTCCCCTGACCTCCCTCTAGAACTCCTGGGTGTGGCCCTGACCGCCTCCTCCCTGCCCCCCCCCGGACCCCTCTGCTCTGGCCTCCCCTGTCATGAGCCACGAGCTTTCGCCCTCATCTCCTCCCTGGGTCCTTGTGTGTCTGGTTGAGTTTGCCGTCACAGCCGGCGGGCGGCTTCGGGCGGGTGTGGTGCGGACGGCGGTGTGCCTTCTGCTTTCCCCGAGAGGGGTCCGTGCCTGGCTCTCGGGCTCCAGGGACCTGTGCTGGGCTGCGGGTGGGTGTGTGTCCGCTGCCTGTGGGCCCCGCTCTGTGAGGGCGCTTTGGAACGGCTCCTGTGTGGTCTCAGGTGTTGGCTGCCGCCCTCCTACCCCTTTCCTGCTCCTCTTTTCTTGTTTGTGGCACGGGAGCCTCCTGTGTTTCTCTTTCTGTAGGCTTAGGGGCTTAGGACCCAGCAGAAGCAGAGGTGAAGGTCATCCACCCACCTCTGCACTTGTCCTCACCACCCCCCTTGTCGAGGGACTTCCAGACTCCAAGGAATATAATGTTTGTTCCAAACGCCACAGACATGTGTAGCATTGCCTGCCTCCTCCCACCCGCCTGTGTTCCGCCCCACAGTCGCTACAGGGGCTGACACGGGGGAAGGTAGGGGTTCCCGCCCGTCCTCCCTCACAGAGGCTGTGGCCGGCCCGGGGTTCCTGGGCTGTGTCGGCCTGCTGCTTGGAAATACCCCCAGATACACTTCAGTGGGAAAAAGCCCAGTCTGTAGGTGTTTATAGTCATGGGTCACACGTAGTGCCTGTTCTGCACTCGTAGGCGCACACGCATGCACATGAACGCATACACGCACGCGCACGAATGCACGCAGGTACACATGCACGCATACACACGAACACACACGCACGCACACAAACACGCGATCTCCACATTTTGCACTTAAAACCAGCACAAGAATTCTACGTAAATTCAAAATACCTGGTGCCTTCACTCCTCATGGTGTCTCAGGCCCTGTCCTTGGACCGTGGAGCCCTGTCTCTGGCCTCCGTGACCGGGCTGTGTGCTTACCCCACGTGGACGTGGCTGTGGGGTCATGGTGCATGTGCGGACCTGAAGGCAGCAGCACAGAGCCAGCCTCGGTGGGGGCGGGGCATGGGGGCCACACCAGCGGGACCGCCACAGGGCAGAAGGCGTTCCTGGGCTACATCAGACCTCTCCCACAGCCCCTTCCCCTGCGGGGTCTCCCGAGGGAAGGTGGGTTGGCGTGAATGAGGCCCTCGCCCTCAGCGTTTGCCTAAAGTGGCCGCATACTACCTGCCACCTTCCTCTCCTATGTTCAGGCCTTGGGAAGGCCGTGAGCTTCTGGTGGGAGCTCAGGATGGGGTGACAGGCCCCAGACTGTGGCTTCTCTGCAGAGTGGTCTCTGGGTCTGTCCTGCCCCAGGACTGACATCAGGAGCTCTCGTTGGGGCCAAAGTCATAGGCGTTTAAAAGCAACCAGACAGGGACGCCTGGGGGGCTCAGTTGGTTAGGCCACTGCCTTCGGCTCAGGTCATGATCCCGGAGACCCGGGATCAAGCCCCACATCGGGCTCCCTGCTCGGCGGGAAGCCTGCTTCTCCCTCTCTCCCTCCCCCTGCTTGTGTTCCCTCTCTGGCTGTGTTTCTCTCTGTCAAATAAATAAACTCTTTAAAAAAAAAAAAAAAAGAAGGCAACTAGACAATAACAGGGTGACCCTTTGGGTTCAGAGTCCCACCCAGGACACATCCAGGGGACTTGTGATCCCCAGGGGTAAAGATCCCTTTACTTTTTGTTCCCCTTTGAATATTTATGGAAAAAATTTAAAGAATGCATAAGTTCAATCAATACTAAAAAGAAAATAGAGCTTCATGCATTTAATAATAGAGATCTTCATTTAATAGAGATCTTCAATGTAATTTTTTTTAAAGATTTGATTTATTTGACAGAGAGAGAGATCACAAGTGGGCAGAGAGGGAGGAGGAAGCAGGCTCCCCGCTGAGCAGAGAGCCTGACACAGGCCTTGATCCCAGGACCCTGAGATCACGACCTGAGCCAAAGGCAGAGGCTTTAACCCACTGAGCCACCCAGGAGCCCCAAATGTAATTAAAAAA
This sequence comes from Spilogale gracilis, assembly GCA_004023965.1. Classification (NCBI taxonomy): domain Eukaryota; kingdom Metazoa; phylum Chordata; class Mammalia; order Carnivora; family Mephitidae; genus Spilogale; species Spilogale gracilis. Next base: position 12,626 of record PITA01032024.1, read on the forward strand.
AAAAAAAAGATTTTATTTATTTATTTGACAGAGAGAGAGATCACAGGTAGGCAGAGAGGCAGGCAGAGAGAGGAGGAAGCAGGCTCCCTGCTGAGCGGAGAGCCAGATTTGGGGCTCAATCCCAGGACCCTGAGATCATGACCTGAGCCGAAGGCAGAGGCTTAACCCTCTGAGCCACCCAGGTGCCCCATCAAATGTAATTTTTAATAGCATTTCATACTCTGTATTATATCTTTCACAGATGTTTCTATATATAATCTCATTGTCACCTCGTCATAGCTTGTGATCTACATTTCATGGGAGAGTAGGGCTCAGGGAGCAGGAGTGGCTGGCTCGAGGCCCCACGGCTGTGAGCACCAGGCTCCTGAGTTAGTGGTCTGGGCGGGCACAGGCGGACACGCTGCTGGCACTCCGGGCCCAGGCTCTGCGGGCTGTGAGTGCAGGTCAGTGAGAGCTGCTGGGGCATGAGCCGAGGCTTTCTCTAGGGGGCTGCGCACGTGCATTTGCTGAGCACCTGCTGGGCTGCCAGGGGCTAAGGAGCAAAGGCAGGAGTTCGGAGGGTGTGGAGGGCGTTTTCACAGGCCCATGGGATCACCCGATGTGGCTCGGGGGGCAGGGGCCCTGCAGCCCCCCGGTGCTGGGTCCCCGGAGCCGTCGCTGCAGAGGACAGCTGCGTCTCTGCACCTTCTCACAGTCAACCCCAGAGAAGTTCTGGGTGAGATCCCCGGTCTCTCACTGTTACTGCCACAGGGAGTAGGTTTGAAATTGTGGGTGACAGTGCATCTGAAGGGGGGTTCCTGAAGTTTCACGAGCCCGTAGCGGAAGATGGGATTGTCTCCTATCACAGAGGGGAGTGAAGTCATGTTTTATTACTGAGGACAAAGTACCTCCACCGATTCGCTGCCAGGGAAGGAGGCCAGGAAGTCAGGTTCCAAAGAGCAGCGGGGAACCTCTCTCCAGCCCTCGGGTAACAGCGTCCTGCCGGGACCCTCCTGGTGGAGACTGGGGCCTGTGCTGCTGGGTTCTGGTTCTCAGATGGGCCTGGAAACTCTGATGTTTTCAGAACTTGTGATCTCACTTCTCTTCCCTGTGCTGAAGGGCTTTCTCTGGACTGGCCTCTTATTTCTTTTCTGTAGACACCTGCACCAGTCAGGGGCCCTGACCATGGACGCCCTGCACGACCCTGCCCCAGACCCCGTGGAGTGCATGGAAGAGGACATTGCTGATAAGGTAGGCCCCCTGTTGATAGCACAGCCAGGTCTCAGGGGGCTTGGGGTGCTGCGGCATCAGGGTGCGGGCCACATGGGGTGAGGGGTTGGCTGAGGGGTGGTGGTGGTGCCACCAGGGGTAGTTAGATCCTCCCGCCAGCCCTGACGCTGTCCAGCAAGTTTCCTCAGAGGCTCAGTTTCCGTGGGCTAGAAGGGAACGTTTCCTGCTGTGCGTGGAGAGGAAGCAGAGAGGTCAGTTGTCGCCCATATCTGCCTATGGGCCCGTGCAGGTGCACTGACGCTGAGAGGCTCCCTTCACCAGGCCCCTGGAGGCGGGCTCTTAGGCCGCTCGCTCAGGGTTTCAGGGTGGTGGTCAGAGCCAGAACACCGTGGAATGGTAGTCCCCAGAGAGGCCGTGTGCAGTGGGCTCCTTGCGGCAGGGCAGCTTCGCTGTGGAAGCGGCCCCAAACTTCTCGAGGGCCAACTCAGCAAGAGGTGAAGAGAAGGGGTGGGAGTACACCCCTACTTCCTCCTGCCCCCCCATGCTCGCCTCCTCCCGCACCCCCCCGTGCTCACCTCCTCCTGTTCCCCCATG
>PITA01032025.1:0-14429 GCA_004023965.1 Spilogale gracilis
AGAGTTCACCACCGAAAAGGGAGGGGAAAGAAAAAAGAAAACGGAGAGGAGGAAGCAAGAAAAGACACCCCTACCAGAGCGGGGCCCGGTGATAAGATTTATATGGTACAAAGCTGTTACAGGGTAAAGAAAGGGTTATCAAGGGTGAATGAAGAGGTCAAAAAGCAAAGCCCAACCTATATGACCCCCAAGACCAGTAACAGTTAGACTTTTAACATCACTAAGTACTTGTTAAATCAGGGTATTCCAATAGCATCTTGTTAATAGGAGTAAAAAGTGGTCTCTCTCTTTAAGGAATTGATAAAGTAAAACATACACCAAATTTATTGTTTTATAAAGCAGATTATACTGAGTGCTATTAAAAAAGAATGAAAAATTTAAAAAAAAATAAGGAACACTGAAGTTACTTGTATAAACTTATTGAGTTCTTTTTGTATTTCCAAAGCCTAACATATAGTTAGTGCTTAATAGTTGTTTAATATATTTCTAGATGAATATGCCAATGAAAGCTGAGGGAGAGATGGCATTAGAACTGAGCTTTGAGGGATGGGGAAGGTACTGGCAGGTAGAAAAGTGGGAGCAGGGTGTATTATTGGAGGCATCATATTTGAGAGGAGGTGATTAAAATTAAGGCTATTTTGATTGAAACCTAGAGGTGGAAGAATTTTATAGGCATGGAAATTAGAATTGTCCTTTGGGGCTTACATGTAATTCCTGATTGAGTTTATAAATAGGAAGGTGCCTGGCAGTCAGTACCTTCCTCAAACTCCTTTAGCAGCACAATTGTTGTTTTTCATAGTGAAAATGGTGTGGGTTTTAGTGGAGAGAAAGTGGAGCCATACCTAAGATGGTGTCCCAACAGTTTAGATCAGGTATAGAGTAAAAGTAATGGAAACAGGGATTTGGGAGAAGCTGAGGTGATGACAGTAGCACCTAATAGAATTGATTGTGCCTGTGAATGGTGAGAAGGGCAGAGCCAAAGGCAACCCTTCAAAGGGTTGAGCTTCAGTGATGGTCGGGAAAGGTGGTCCAATTTAATGAAGGAGAGTAGTTTGGGTTTGGGGGTGATAACAAGCTAACACACCTGCAGGAAGTTCCAGGTGGAAATTCTGTAGTGGGTTTCGGCATAGTAAGCTGTAGGCACAGGCTGTGAGGCATAGAGGAAATAAGGTTGGGCTTTGGAGTCAGTCATACCTCTGACTCCATCTCCCATTTGATAAACTTTGGGGGAAGTTAATTAACTTGATTTCCTCCTTTGTAAGAAGCCCCACCTTCCAGGACTGTTGAGAAGATCAGATGGGGTCATCTTTGTAAAATGTCTGACAAGTAGAAGGGTCTCTCTGTGGTTTGTTTCCTCCTTCCCTGGAGTTGGAATACTTTGATTTCATTGAAAAGCTTCCTCAGTAAGGTGTGATATAATACTGTGATTTCATTGAAAATCTTCCTCAGTAAATGTGATGCTTTGAATGGAATTACTGGCATAATCCAATGGGATTTAGACAATATGTAGGGTGTGTGTGTGTGTTTATTATGTGTGCATACATATAGCCACTACTCAACTACGCAGCAGAGCTTACAAACACTGTTTTTAAACTATTGTCTCATCCTCCTATTTTTTTTAAAAAACTGTTCTTGTTTCCATTCTTGTCCAAATAAAAATATGCTAAAGTTATGTGTGTATGTCTTTTGGAAGACTTCCTGGACCCAGAATTCCTTTTTAGAAATTGTGTTATCCCTTTTTTTTTTTTTTTTAAGATTTTATTTATTTATTTAAAAGAGAGATCACACGCGAGCACAGAAGCAGGAGGAGAAGCAGACTCCCAGCTGAGCAGAGAGCCCGATGTGGGACTTGATCTCAGGACCCTGGGATCATGACCCTGAGAGCCAAAGACAGAAGTGCTTAACTGAGCCACCCAGGTGTCCTGCAATTGTGTCATTAAGATGAACGTTTTTTCTACCTTTACCTGTTTGTCTGATTGGACCGGTTTTCTCAAGGTCTTTTAATGTTCTGGACTGCTGATATATCTGATTCAACTTTTGATTTGCTTTGTTCTCCCAAATTCTAACTCAGCTGCTTCTGTATTTTTTCTTCTGCAGGACTTCTGTAGATCTTCGTAAAAATAGCCAGTGTAGTTTGTAGGAGAGCTATAGGATATTGCATATAAGGGTACAACCTCCTAATGTTCTTAAAATGGTAACTAGAAATACAGTCTGAAGATACAACTTAGGTTTTCAGTGAGGGAGACTGATTTTTAACTTGTGTTATTTCAGTGGCTTAGTTTTTAAAAAAATCAAGGATCTAGCTTGGAATACAGTGAAAGTACAAGACCTCCTTCCCGGTGAGCTCAGAGTTTGGTTTTAGTTTTCTAGGGTTTTTAGGAACTAAACACTACGCATAGCAATGAATGTGTAAGTTTAATTATTTGTTGTTTCTTAATGTCTTAGAATTGGAAGGGATTTGAGTCCTTCTGTCCAAGAGGCTATTCTCTGCTGGGTCCCTCCTGCAGCAGCTGAGAGCGAACTCACCTCCCCTGGAGGCAGACTTTTTCACTGCTGGACAAGTCTGATTGTTGGAAGATTTCTTTCTTTATTTATACTGAGATGAAAGCCAGTCCTTGAAACTGTCATCCATAAACCGTTGTCCACTTGTCCAGCTTCGGTCTTTTGGTGTCACACGTGTTAAGTCCATTAACTCTGCAGATAATTGAAAATGGTTGCTAGGCGCCACTTCCCTGGCTGAGGTTCTTTTTCACCAGCCCCTAAAGACTAGCCCTCGTTCCCTCAACCATTCTTTCCACAATAACTTTTCTAGATTCTTTTCAGCCTGGTTTCATCATGACCCTTTTAAACTGGGATGGCCTCCATCGCTAACAACTGGCCAAATATGGTAGGACTATTGTAGCTATGATGGCTTGATTTCTAAATTCTGCTCTCTTACTAAAGGAACACAGGATTTGGGAGTAGTTCTGAACAGTGTTCTGCGACTCGCACTGTAGCTCAGTCAGCCGTGTGGAGCCCTGGGTGCGTGAGGCTGTCTCCAAACCCAGGCACAGAGGGACCCAACTACTCCGGGCTACTACGGTCTGTAGTCCTGTCCTTTGAGTGAGGGGTCCAATCTTCCATCTCCCCCTTGGTTCATTCTGAGGATTAGGGTGGCTTCAAGTATTAGGGACAAATAAGAAAAATGCTGGGAGTTTGGTGGAATGACCACTTATCCTAAATATTGTAGGACATTGATCAGTGTGATGAAGAAATTATGATAAAATTTTCCCAGGTTGTCATTAGTTATGATTTATTTGAATAGTTCTCACATTATTATTTACTTCCTAAAATCCAGGACTATATGATTTTAATGCTAAATGCCTTTGTTGATTTGGAACTCTGAGAGGTAGTGCTTATCTTTCAGAGTGTGGGCTCTGAGCTGCACAGCTGGCTGGTGACCCTTACTCCATGGTCTTGGGCAAAGTAGCTGACCTTTTTATGTTTACTCATTTAGGAATGAGAGTAATCGTGGAGCTACCTTACAGGGTTTCCTCGTGAGTTTTAAGTTAATATGTGTTGGCAGAGCTGAGGCTGTGGTGAGGTGAGTGAAGCACTGTCCTTGAGTGAAAATTTTAAGGGAGGGGGTGCCCAGAAAACTCAGTAAGTGAGAGAAGTGGTATCAGGAACAAAATACAAAATTTTAAAAATGAAGACCAGACCTGACAGATTGAGGCAGGATTGAAATGGGTGGGCGTTGTATAAATGAATTGGATCGATTTTCATTGTGGGTTTTTTTTGCACTAATTTTGATACTTTGAAATATGGCACGAAAATAATTAGGTATCTTGAGTCCTGGAGTTTGGCTTTTTGTCGCCCTCTCCAGTTGTTCTCCTGGAGGCGAGTGCCTCATCCGCCTGATCCCATTTGCAGGCCAGTATGTGGTGTTTGTTGTCAGTGGTTGATAGCAGTGAACTTAGTTCTGTAGAGGGAACACATTGAAGAGCCTTGTGGAAGGATTCTCCCCCACCCGCCTGACTCTTCTGTTAGGTTGTCTCAGAGTGCCAGTCCAAATCTCCGAGTCAGGGGTAGTTTTAGGTTCTGAATGTCATGTTACAAACATGACTGGAGCTCAAACCCTGGAGAATAAAAAATGCGTTCACTTAGCTTATGTCTAGAGGCATCTAGCCAAGCCAAACAGCCCTGAAACATTGCATTTCCTTCAGGGCCAGGATTGGGAAAGACAGCCACAGATGGTTGGCTGAGCCGAAGCTGGAACTGCCCTTGGGCGGCGCGACATGTTCTAAGTGGCAGGAACCAGCAACCCATTGCGGGGTGGGAAGTGGTGTTTCTAGAAGTTAAATTAAGGCGATAGAATCTTTCTGTAGTTCTGGTTCTGCTCTAGTTTGCCTTTGGTTATATAGACCTGATTATAAACATGTTTTGGAAATCTGACGCATAGTTACTCGCCAGTGAAAGGCAAGAAAACAGTTGCAGGATCCATTTTTAAAGCTTTGTTCTTGACAGTTGAAGTGTTACACAAAGCGAGGCAGCTGTCTGTTAGGACATGATCCCTATTATAGTGCCTGCCTCCTTGCTTCCCTTCCTTCCTTCCTTCCCCCCTTCCTTCTTTCCTTCCTTCCATCTGTCTGGCCATCTTTTTTCTTTTTGATATAGATTCATCGCATGTTGCTTTTTACACAGAGTAGAAGGAGTTGCTCTTAAGAGGTCACATATCCTGCATCTTGCTGATATTTTGCATAAAACATGTGAAGCTAAATAAATTAATAATCACTATAACAGTTCCCATGGGCTTTGATTAGGCTTAAATTTACCTGAAGGTATTTTATCATTTTTGTTTTGAGATTGCAAGGAAGTGGAATCCAATGATATACTTGAGAAGTGGAATGAGTTTGAAACATAACTTTCTTTTGTGGGCCACTGCCAGACGTCCCTGCCTTGCTGGGAGGCCGCTCTGCTGCATGAGTCTGACTATTTTTAGAGACTCCAGGTATCCTCTGGCTTCTCATTGAAGAAAAAAAGGTTGGAAAATTCTTGTCTCAAAAGAATATGTCACCTCTGTACCAATTTTTCACGAACAGCTGTGGCAACTGCTTTGTTGTCCTCATTTCATTTGGCAGGTGGGGAAAGTGGGAAAGTTTTAAAGTGAGTTCTAAAATTAGTATGTCTGGTGGAGCATTCAGTTTCATGTATATGCTGCTTGGAATAACATTGGGAGCAGAAGAAGATGTAGAGACTTGACAGTAAACTTAGGGGTTGAAGCCCAGGGGCCAGTGCATTGGTGGCAGTTTGATTTATCAACGTCTAGGAGCTTATGTTTGGAATAGAGACAACTGTGGAAGTCGGTCACCCCACGCTGACAGTGATACCTGGTTTAATAGGCAGAGTTTAAGGTTTCCTGTTGGGTAATTACCAATGCAGGCTGACGGGGTCTGAGGGTCTTTGGCTTTGCCTAGGATGCAAATCAAACACGAGCCAAGAGGAAGTGAGAGCAGAGTTTATTGAAGAACTAGAGAGAGGGCAGATACGGACAGAGCATCTCCTACAATAGAGAGACTTTGCTAGCCCTGGGGGTTTTATTGAGGACTGTGGTCTGGGGTGTGTGCCCTCTCGGGCATCTAGGAACTGGTCTCCTTATGTCACTTATGCCCTGGAGCCAGGGGGCTTGGTGTCAGGATGTCTGGAGTCAGTGCTTGCTCTTAGAGAACCTTCATGACAGCTCCTTAGATGTTATCTATTGTGCTAGAAGATTCCAAAGAAATCATTGACTCCTTGACCTTCACAAGGAGGACATACATTAACCGTACCATAAGCCTGTGTAGGGATGGGGGTGCAGGTCTTAGCAAGAATAGAAGCAGGAAAATGAGCAATTTTTTTCATGAGGTGCCTTCAGGTTCTCTGTCTCATTACCACCTCATACTGGGATTAGTTAAGCCCAAGATGAAATGCAATGCTTTCTTCTCTTCCTCCTCACTGTTTCTTTTCTGCTTCTGGGCCAGCGTGTACGGTTTTGCTTTTTTTTGTTTGTTTGTTTTCCACTGGGTTTTAAAGTGATTTGTCAACCACAAATCCTGGTTGTTGGTGTTGAGTCATGATGTGTGGCATGGGAGTGACTGCGCTGCACGGGCCGGGCATTCTCTCGGGTCGCGGTGATCAGTAGCACTGGGGAATGGCCCATGGCGCTTCGCGGGTCCAACAGCATTATCCACTGAATCAGAAAGACCTGGACCCTCAGCACCTACTTGGTAGGCACACAGCCCTCTACTCCACCATTGACTGTGCTGGCCACTCCCTTATTACCTCTTTCTCAGATTTCATGCTTCTCTAGGGTCTTCATTGCCTTCACTTTCAGTCTTGTAAGGGCCACCCTTTTCTGCGTTACTTCATCCCCTGTTGGCCACTATGTGTATCTTCCTCTCCCAAAGGGGACCCCTCAGATGAGATGGTCATATTAAAGCTTTGGGTATGATATTTGGAGTCAGGCACAAGCAACATCTTGATGCATGGCATGTTAGACGCCACTGTCAGCCATTCTTCACACACACCCTGGTTCTGCCTGCCTGTCCCCTAGTTCACAGTTTCATTTGAAAGAGCAACTTTCTTGCTCTTTCCCTTTCTGGAGAATTTGCTGTATCTATCCATGTATCCATCTCCCAGCTTTCAGTCCTCCAGTACTTGTTACTTTCTTATCCAGAACAGTTTACCTCTTCACCATCAATTCCCAAAATCAGTCTTAGTCCCACCTCTGTTGAGCTAAAAACTCATTATTAAATTGTTTTCCCTTAACAAAGAACCTGGAACATGGCATGCTTTAAAACTTAAGTGTGTATTTTTTGTAAATCCAATTTAAGTTTTAGATAAAGTTTATTCCTCCTGTCATAGCTCTAAGAAAGTAAGTAGTGTTACCTAAGACTTTAGTTTCCCTTTGCCTGGGACAGGCCCTCAAGAGTTAGGGTTTATTATTTTTTCTTGCTGTGTTTTATTTTGCCCTTTTTCTTTTTGAAAATCTTTACTTACTCAACTGAAAACTACTGAAGGAATCCTTTGCTTCCTGAGGCTTAGTTTAAGTCACCCAGCTGAGCAAGACCGCCCTTGAGGTGTTCTTCTTAAGAAGGCGAGGGTAGATGGTTGAAGAGAGGATTCAGGGGTGGGAGGAATTGGAAGAGACCAGTGGCTTGAGGAAGTGGAAGTAGCCTTTGGAGGCAGACGTGGGAAGCTGCATGTTTATTGGACCTGGGTTCAGTGTGCACTCTGATCCCACTTCCATGGGAAGCCAGCCTGCAAGTGGCTCAGTCACTTTGTAGCTCCATTTCTTCAACTGCACAGCAATAATGGTACCGCCTCCGAATATAGTAAGAATTAAGTGAGATGATGCATATATGGAATTAGAATAAGGTTTGGTGCAATATTTAATTTTTTAAAATGTGCCCCTTAGGTGCTTGGGTGGCTCAGTCAGTTAAGCGTCTGCCTTTGGCCCAGGTCCTGATCCCCAAGGTCCTTGTTGGGCTCCTTGCTCAGCGGAGAGCCTGCTTTCCCCTCTCCCTCTGCCTGCTGCTCCCCCCTACTTGTGCTCTCTCTCTGTCTGTCTCTGTCAAGTAAATAAAATCCAAGAAAAAAAAACGTGCCTCATAACAGTGTTGATTTCAGCTTCTAGGCCCAAGATGGAATCGCTCATGCCTGGTGTGCTATGTCAGCAAACTGAAACAGATAATTTTTGTGCCCCTCTAAGTGTTCCATGGGACCTGAAGAGCCGCCCCCTCAGCCAGTCTCCCAAAAGGCAGGGCCGCTTATGGGCCTTCTCACCGGAAAGAAGGTTGACTCTGTGGCCCCACCCAGTCAGATAGTTTCCTTTTCTTTTTTCTTTCTTTTTATCCTATAAAATCTTCCTACCGTCTGCCTCATTTTGTAGTTCTCTGAAAGGAGACTGTCCACTTCGTGTAGTGTTAAATAAAACTTGTTTGTGGGCGCCTGGGTGGCTCAGTGGGTTAAAGCCTCTGCTTTCAGCTCAGGGTCCTGGGATCGAGGCCATATCAAGCACTCTGCTCAGCAGGGAGCCTGCTTCCTCCTCTCTCTCTCTGCCTGTCTCTCTGCCTACTTGTGATCTCTCTCTCTCTCTCTCTCTCTGTCAAATAAATAAATAAAAATAAAATCTTAAAAAAAAACTTGTTTGTATAACCTAATTGTCTTCTTTAATCTTTTTTTTAAACAGGAATTCGTTTAAGCTTGCCGTTGAGAAGGTAATGTACAAATACATAAAACTGACACTCATCCAAAAATTTACAGTATTCTCCTTTTTTGTGTACAAAATACTTGCACATAAAATACTTTTTTAGTTTCAAGAAAACAAAATAGTGATCTTGATAACAGTTTGCAGGCTCTGTTCTCGTGCTTCATAGGTGTTTAATGATGTGCTTCTGGTATTATTTTCCTGTTACATTCTAGTTAGTTGGTCATTCATTTTATTCACATTGGGATTAGCTGCCATATAGTGGTTTCAGGTGCACAATGTAGCGATTCAGCACTTCTGTACAAGTGCACTCCTTAATCCCCATCACCTGTTTCTCCCATTCACCCATCCACCTCCCCTCTGGTAACCCTCGGTTCTCTAGAGGGGAGAATCTGTTTCTTGGTTTGCCTCTCTTTTTCCCTTTTGCTCATTTGTTTTCTAAATTCCACATATGAGTGAAATCATATGGTAATTTGTTTTTCTCTGACTTATTTCACTTAGCATAATACCAACTCCATCCAAGTTGTAAATGGCAAGAGTTCATTCTTTTTTACGGCTGAGTAGTATTACATTGCCCATGCGGCCGCATGCACCTGTCCTGTATGGTGTGTGTGTGGACATATATAGACACCATATTCTCTTTTTTATTTTAATACCATATGTTCTTTATCCCTTCATCCATTGCCAGACACTTAGATTGTTTCCATATTTTGTTCATTGTAGAGAATGCTACAATGAGCATGGGGATGCAGATATCTTTTCAAGTTAGTGTTTTTAAGTTAGTGTCATTTTCTTTGGATAAACACCCAGAAGTGACATTGCTGGATTATATGGTAATTCTACTTAAAATTTCTTCTTCTTCTTTTTTTAAAAAATATTTTATTTATTCATCTGACAGAGAGAAACACAGCCAGAGAAGGAACACAAGCAGAGGGGGTGAGAAAGGGAGAAGCAGGTCTCCTGCTGAGCAGGGAGCCTGATGCGGGGCTTGATCCTGGTACTCTAGGATCATGACCTGAGCTGAAGGCAGACGTTTAACGACTGAACCCCACCCAGATGCCCCTCTACTTTAAATTTCTTGAGGAGCCTGCATACTGTTGTTCATCATAGCTGCCCTCATGTATGACCTACTGTTCTTCTTGCTGGATGTCCCAGGGTAACTGCATGTCAGCCTGCTCAGTGGACCTTCGGCCCCCGCCGGGAGCCCTGGCATCATAGAGTCGTAGGAGCAGCTGTTTCCCCTGCTCCCATTCCTATCTGTGGGACCGTCTGCTCTCAGCCCGAGGAGGCTGGTGAGCATGGCGCATCTTTGGAGTTTGGCTGTGGTTCTCCACCAGAGCACTGCTAGAGAGCTATGAGATAGAAGTGGGGTGGAGTGGGGGGTGAGGTGGGGGGAGGGAGAGAGGGGAAGAGGGAGGACGCCCTCATGGGCAGAGGTAGCCACGTACCCTGTTGGAGCAGATGGCACCAGAGGAGACACAGCTTCCTTATGCTGATCTGCCACCAGGATCTGGCACACAGAGGAAGGCAGCAAGGGGCCGGGCACCAGCCGGTTCCATGCCTGGGTCTTTTACAAGATGAAGGAATTCCCTTTTTTTTTTTTTTTTTTAGAGAATTTATTTGACAGACACAGAGAGAGAGGGAACACAAGCAGGGGGAGAGGGAGAAGCAGGCTTCCTGCAGAGCAGGGAGCCTGATGCGGGGTTGATGCAGGGTTTGATCCCAGGACCCTGGAATCATGACCTGAACCAAAGGTTTAACGACTGAGTCACCGAGGCACCCCAAGGAATTCCTTTTTATATTGCTTTAAAAGTGAAATTCCTCTCTGTCCTCCAAAAGCACCTGGTAATGGAGGTGTGCTGAGGTCCCAGGGGAGGCGGCGAAGCTGAAAGACAGTCCCGCTCTTAGGGCTGCAAGTGCCCGGTAAGCTGGCGACCGAGGCCCACGTGCAGAACAGGAGCTCGAGGAGATGTAAAACACTGTAGGTCTAAAACTCATTTATGATTTTGGCAAACCTCTCAGATTACTTGCCTTTTCCCATGTGTTCCCTTGCCCAACTTCTGTTGTTTCCACCCCAATCTGCTTATATAAGGCAGCATGTGGTACTGGGCCAGATGTTCATGGTATGTTTATAAATGCATGCATTCCTGTTCAGGGCCAAAAAAATGCTCCTGACACTCCCAAGATCTTTTTCTTTCACAGTCTATTTAAATTCTTAAAATGAGGTTACTGCACTGTTTTATTCTTTGAATCTGTATGGAGTGTCAAATAATAATTGATGTGCTGGTGTGGGTGGAAAGCTTAAGGATAAAGAATCTGCTGGACGTCCCTTGTACACAGACGCTGGATCACCTTCTCTTCCAGCAGTGCAGACCCCTCCCCTGTGCAAAGTCATGGCTTTGGTCCAGACATATTTTTAATCTTGGCTATTATAGCAACACACTCCCTGCATGCAGGGTACGAAACGAGACTGAGTGAATGTGCAGGGGCCGCCTGACCAGAAAGAGCAGTGAGGCCAAGCAAAGCTCTGGCCCTTACCTGCAGGAGGTCCTGCTGGCCAGGTGTGAGGGAGCACTAAGGTGGCGCAGGCTTGTGATCTGGTCGGACCACACCCTTCTTATCTAGAATGGGTGTGGGGACCCTTGCCCCGACTGCCCCTGAAAGCAGGGAGATACTGCTTAGCCTCCTCAGCTCCAGTGGAATCTTGGTGATGCTGGGGAAGTTGATCCTCCGGCTCCCACATGTGGCAGCAAAACCAGGTGAAAGAAATTGAAATTCCACCTCCGAGATGACAGAGCTGGAATGGAAGGGTCCCATACCTTCATGCAGGTGAGGATACTTGAGGCCCTGATAATCGAGGTACACTGAAGTGTTCCATCCTGCAAACCCTGACTTGGAAGCAGAACTCGAAGAGCCAACACGCCTGATTTTTCAGCCTGCTGGTAATTCCTTGAGTCATCTTGGCTGTCTGCCTCCTTATGGAGCCATTCCAATGTGTTTAAAAGGGTATCGTCCTGTGATAAAAATGCAGATATCAAGAATAAATCACCTGTATGATCTCAGCATATATGTGGAATATAAAAGCAAAACAAAGCAAAACAATCCTGAGCTCCTAGATAGAGAACAAATTGGCAGGTGCCACATGGGGGCATGGGGAAGAAGGTGCAAAATGGGCCAATGCAGTCAAAAGGCCCAAGCTTGCACTTAAAAAAAAATATGTCACAGAGGTGTATTGTATTCAGCGTGATTATAGTTAATAATACTGTACTGTGTATTTGAAAGTTGCTAACAGAATAGATCTTAGAACTTATCAAGAGAAAAGTTCTGTAATGGTGTCTAGTGACAGAAGTTAACTAGACTTGTTGTGGTAATCATTCTGTAATATCTATAGATGTCATAATAATGTTGTATTTCTGAAACTAATATGTCAGTTTTAACCTCAATTAAAAAAAATCATTACAGGTTTTTTCATTTCTAATTTCAAAATTAGTGGTAAAGAGATACACATTTATGCTTTACATAAATTTGAGTTTAAATCTAGGTTATAAGAAGATCTTTTTAATATTAACCTTCTTTTGACTTAGAAAGTGATTGATTATATAGATCACAGATTCAGATGTTAGTTACAATTTGCTGTGGTTAAACAGCAATAATACTGTCCCCATGGTGAGCTAGATATTAGACCCTAAGGCTGAATAGCAAAGGGAAGGATTTAAGATCTGTGCTCCATGTAAAGTCGCTGCTTCTCGGGAGAGACATGTGGTTAGTGACTTGATTCCCTTGAGAGGGGGGTCTTGGTCCAAAGGAACAAAAGTACAAATAGGATGGAAGTCTTACTTCATGGTTTCAAAGTTTTGTATTATTTTATATAAAGCGAAGTATAAAGCTATCTTTTTACCTTCTTTAGAAACAGTTTACAACCCTTAATGTCTTGTGATTTATCAAGAAGCTTTTTAGGAAAAGCTTACCTTTGTTACACAGACATCCAGAAGAAGATTCAGCTCAAAAAGAGGTAGCAGATTTTTGGCAGTCTAGCCTAGTATAACCTCTCACTTGGGGTGACTTCCATGTACATACCTGTTAGTGTGAAAATAAGTTGTTCTCTTGATGTCAAACTTTCTGCCTCTTCTGTTAGAGGATATTTTGGAATCTTAATCTCAGAAATCTCTTAAGAGTTGACTCATACATATTTTGTGGGTGTTTAAGAATGTCAACTTTAGGAGGAGCAAACATTCACTTGTTGGAACAGATCCTTTCTTGTTAAGAGGTCAGGTTTGGGATCCAAGTGCAACCTGTGGTAAGATCTTCCTGCACCAGCTTGAATAGACTGAAGCAATAGGTGTGAGAACCACTGACCAGGGATGAAGTGTCCATTTATGTAGCTAAATCAGATAGCAGTGTTTTGCTTAATTTAGGAATTTATTTTATGCAATTATTCAGTGCCAAAGAATTAAGATAACATTTAAATGAAACATTGCTCCCTGTAATTCTACTGTGTGATTGAGCAGGTTTTTCTGAGTCTTAATGCCTTGAAGTCATGGCTATGGTTACTGGGATTGTACAGTATAATACATTTAAGGTAAGGCAGGGCTCTAGTGAGATGAAAGTTCATCCAATAATCTGTAGGACCTTGGAGACAGGAGAATGGAGAGTTTAAAGAAGCTATAGTTTTTCATCTCAAGTAAAGTGATATTTATTGATGGTTAAAATAAGATGGTCTCTAGCCTCAAAGGCATTAAACCTTGTGTGAAGGATTTGTAAACAGCCCCACTTAACAAGAAGACTGAAATGTAGATAGAAATATAACCACATCTGGCCATGTGGACTGTGATGTGCGTGGGGCATAGAGCACAGGCCCGGTCTTCGAGCCTGGAAGTGCCAGTGCCTGGATTTGAACCGAGGCATTGTGTCTCTGAAGTGGAAGCTCCTAACCATTAAACGAGATTCAAACGTTTCTTCATACCGATCACAAGTGTTAGGGAGTGATTAAAGCCCTGTCTTTTGGGGGCGCCTGGGTGCCTCAGTTGGTTAAGCAACTGCCTTCGGCTCAGGTCATGATCCCAGAGACCCGGGATCGAGACCCGGGATTGAGACCTGGGATCAAGACCTGGGATCGAGCCCCTCATCGAGCCCCGCATCGAGCCCTGCATCGGGCTCCCTGCTCTGCGGGAAGCCTGCTTCTCCCTCTCTCACTCCCCCTGTTTGTGTTCCCTCTCTGGCTGTGTTTCTCTTTCAAATAAATAAATAAAATCTTAAACACACACACACACACACACACACACACACACACACACACAACAAAACAAACAAAAAAAACCACTGCCTTTTTGTTGTGAAGGAAAAGAAAGCCTGGCTTTGAACAAGGCCATTTGAAGGCTGGATACTGGCTATCTGAAAGGAGTCTTTCGAGTTAGGTGCCAAAATGCCTTTCTTCCAAGTTTCTGCCTTTAAGGACTTTGATACCTATTAATAATGATTTTTTGGTAAAGCTTATTTTCTTACTAAAAGAGATTCATCAAAGTGATATCAATGATAAGCAGTTTGTAGAATGAAAATTTTCTTCATTTTGTGACAAGTTTGGTGCCAAAATATTCTTTTGAGTGGGGGTGGGGAGGTTAGATAACTTGCGGTTTGCAGAATCACAGAACTACAGCTCATTTCTGACCAGGGCTTTAGGGTCTATGTGTGTTGGCATTCTCAGTGACAGAAGTTTTGGAGAGGGGATGATACTGGGGGTGGGCACTGGTTTCTGCTGGTTCTAGGTAGAATTATGAGGAAATCAAGCTCTTATGGGGGCCTTTCACTCAGCATTTTCTAGCTTGAACAATGAAGGGTAATGAAGAGTACATTGAGTAGTTATTTGTTTCTGGCAATTTAGCCAGGCATTTTGGGAATTTGCTGCTTTGTGGATATTTGTCCAGCTCTGCCTTGTGTATCCAGT
Source organism: Spilogale gracilis (assembly GCA_004023965.1). Classification (NCBI taxonomy): domain Eukaryota; kingdom Metazoa; phylum Chordata; class Mammalia; order Carnivora; family Mephitidae; genus Spilogale; species Spilogale gracilis. The sequence continues at coordinate 14,169 of PITA01032025.1, forward strand.
TTGCCCTCGTTTTATAGGCTATCAGAACAAAAAGAGGGTGTGAAGTGTTTATATGTTTCAGAGAAGGACAGTTGTATATCTGCCACTCAGCCTGAGGGATAAGAACACCCCCCAGATGCCCTTTCTCCATTACTTCCAACTGCTATCCTGTATCTTATGGTTATTATTCTCTTGCTTTACCATATATGCATAGATTCCTTAGTGGTACTCTGAGGAATACACAAGTTTAATTTTGTGAGTTTTAGACTTTTATAAAAATAG
>PITA01032026.1:0-14422 GCA_004023965.1 Spilogale gracilis
GTTCCTGACCTGCCCCGTGACCGCCTTGTCTCCGTGGTTCCTAAACTGTGCCCATGGGTGTGGTCCGAGCTGACAGGCAGGGTGTGACATGAGGGTCCTGTGGTTCAAGACCAGACCCGTTCCAGGTCGTTGGTGAGCTTCTGGACTGAGGACACCCCGGAACATCCCACGTGCCCTTCCCAGCCCCCTCCCTCCTCTCTAAGACTCTGAAGGTCCAGTTGCAGACATAATGCCCTTTGATCTGCTCCTAAATATTCCCAGTGTTTGTGTCCTCAGAACAAGGACATTGTCCCACATAACCACCCTATTATAATCCGAGTGAGACAGGAACGTCGATGTAGCGCTATTCAGATTTCACCAACGGATGTCCAGTTTCTGCAGTTCCAATAATTTCATCTAAAGCAGACGGAAATCGTGGCTCAGGCACTGCGTTCGGTCATCCTGTCCCTTCACCCTTTAGTAGGGAGAGGTTCCTTTGTCTTTGGATTCCACACACAGAGCTTTGAAAAGTATGGGCCCGTGATTTTGTAGAATGACCCTCCCTCGGGCTTTGCGAGAAGTTTCGTCGTGATCGTGCTGGGATCCTGCGGTGTGGGCGCAAGTACCTCAGGCGTGGCCCTGACCCGTGGCCCTGACCCTGTTGCTCCGACCCGTGGCCCCGACCCCGTGACTCTGACCTGTGGCTCGACCCATGGCCCCGTGTGCCTGGTGTACAGCAGGGGGTCAGCTTCTCTCCAGGTACGGTTACTGCTCTTCTCCTTGGCGACTGTCTCACAATGAGACACTTTGAGACCAGGTCCCTGTCCTGTTCCTCTTCATGTCTCAGACTTCCTTCACCCCTCAGTTTAGCCTCCACTGATGATTCTTGCCAGACCCCATTATCACTGACAGTGGCCAGATGATGAGTCCCGAATGCTGTAATTTCTTCTGCATTTATTCAGTGTCTTTCTGTGTGAGCAGGAGCTCCCCGTTTTTTATAAATCTGTGGACGCATGAATTCTTTATTCAGTGCGTTATAATCCTTTACATTATTTAATTTGATGACCCAGTTTCCCCATATATGGCTAGCTGAAGCCTCTTTGACGTGCCCCCTCTTTTCTCTGAGAACTTCCCTGGTCTCTATGACAGGACATTCTCTCTCCAGCTCTGGGATCAGCTGTTTCTAGAGGAGGACGGATTGAAGTGGAGAATGGTATTGAGGAACAGAGATGGGGGACTAGGTGAGCTCATGGTGGCCGGAGTGTCACTGTTTCTCCTTAAGCACAGTGGGGAGATGGGGCATGTGTGCACACCCACCATGCGGACGTGGCTGACCCTTATCCAAATCTGTGGATCTTTCTAGTTCTAATCCCAGGGTACCACATCTGTTCCACCCTTCCCTTTCCGTGTCTGTAACTCCCTTCTCTGACCCGAGAGACTGCCTCCCAGTTCACAGCAAGGTACTTATTTGCCCAGTCCTAGGATCTCCTAAAAATAGTTTCCAAATTGCTAACCTGTGTCTCTGGGAAAGAGACCTCCTAACTTGAGTTCACTATTTAATCAGATCTCTGTGCTCTTTGACCTGGGGCTGACGGGGTTACACTTCCCAGGTGGCCTGGCTTGCCCTCCTTGGATCTTCCCTTCCATTTCAGTGCAGTTACATTGCGCCTTTTTTTTTTTTTTTTAAAGATTTTGTTTATTAGACACAGCGCACGCACAAATGGAGAGCAGCAGGCAGAGGGAGAGAGAGAACCAGGCTCCCCACTGAGCAAGGAGCCCAATGTGGGGCTCGATCCCAGGACCCTTAGATCATGACCTGAGTTGAAGGTAGATGTTTAACTGACTGAGCCACTGAGGCACCCCTATGTTGCTTATCTAAAGTCTGGTTCCATTCATTTGTTTCTGTTTGTATTTCATTTTAGGGATTATTCCCTATACTTGCTTATTTATTATTTTTCTACTTAAATGTGTGAATGGGTTGAGTGTATTTTTTGTATTTCAGTGAAAGGACTGACTTTTGCTTCTTTTTTGGTGGGGACATAAACCCAGCTAGCACAGTGACCCAAGGGTATAAATGTCCAAGAAGGAGCAGAGTTCCCTTGGAAGCTGTAGGGCTGAAGGGGGACCTCCCCTTGTTGGGGTGTGGGGACCCTGTGCACCTGGACCCTGTTCTCTCTCACAGAGCATCTCACTTCCAGGCCCTTTGTCTGGGTCTGCTTTTTTTTTAAACCACCATTCCGAATGCTACGTTTAGTCCCATTTTACAGAGGTGTAGGACCAGAATAGTGAAGCGCTTTCCTGGAGGCTGGCCGGTGGATGTCCCACCTGGAGCTCATCGGGTCTCTCCCCAGCACAAGGTCTCAACTTGTTTTGCGAGGAAGCGAAAATGAGGAATGACTAGGTTAGCATCCTTAGGGCCTCATAAGTGAGCACTCTGGAAATGTTCTAGTCCTCAAAACAAAGGAAATCTGCAGCATTTCTCTGTTTATAGGAAAATATCTTTATTAGCCTGCAGCATTGATCTTTTTAAGCTTTTAACTGTATCTTGAATGAAATGAAATTGGTGTTTTTAGAGCATACAGTCTATTAGGGGAGACAGAGGTTAAACAAACACACCATTAAGTACACATTGCGGTAATTGCTGCTGGAATGAATACAGGGAGGGTGAGACAAAGTAACCAAGACCTAATTTATACTGAAGGGGCTTTAAGGAAATGCTGTCTGAGAAAGTGAGGTTGGAGCTGAGACTTGAAGAAAGGTTCCCAACCTAGAAAAAGTCAGCTAAGCCCACTGCAGGCACCTGCCAGCACCCCCACTTTGTAGAATTTCAAGCTGTCTGCTCTGTACTAGCTCTTGGAGGCCCGAGTTCTCCTTTGCCCTTTATCGCCCCCTAGGGGACACGTGTGTATAGACCTGCGGCAGGTGGTTTGAGAGAGACTGGCCGGCGCCTGCCCGGGTGGGGCTGTGACTGGCCTGGGCCCAGCCAGGCTTGGGGACCCATCAGGTGTGGCTGAAGGCCTGGGATGTCAGGGTGGAAGACCCCCAGGACCACTGGATAGCTTGTTCAGATATGGCCGGAGGGGCTGGCCTTGCCAGGGTCACCCTGAGGCTGTACTAGCTGGGGCCAGGTCAGGGAGGAGGGCAGTTGCCACCTGTGTAAATAGAAACGGTATCTGCTCAGACGCTGAAGCTGAGGGTCTGGGAGGGCTGTCTGTGCCGTGTGGACAGTGGCCAGGAGGCCGGATTCAGGCACCTCTCTGTCCTTTTCTGCGGCAAGAGTATGACATTAGACCACAAATGAAACCACCGTCACTTTGAATTATTCTCATGGATAAAGTGTAAGGGTCGGTATCTTACTCATCTCTAAATGTGCGTGGCATAATGTGTGACATACATTAGGCACTTATCCAGTGTTTCGTGAAGCTAATGAACATAAGTTAAAAATGGCTTTTTCCCTAATAGCCCAGGGATTTGGAGAATATACCTAATACTTCACATCTTAGTTACTAGGAACAGTGGGCCAGATCATTCTGGTAGTTGGGGGATGGTGGCCGGTGGGGTTTGGAAAATTCTTTTCCCACTGGATCTTCCTGCTTAATTTAAAGCTCTGTTCTGGAATTTAAAAAAAAAAAAAAAAAAAAAAAAAAAAAAAAAAAAAAAACCACCAAAAAAACTTTGGCATATCTGGATATTAGAGGGCATTTTTTTCTCCTAGAATTAATTTTCAAATTCAGACTGCTTTATCACTGAGACCCGTCTTAGGCTTTCATAATAAGTGGAGCAGACATTTACAATTTGAAGTTGAATTTGCATGTTTCCCATATCTGTCTTCAGTTCCTGCCCAGGCTTTTATGTTATTTGATCTCTTTTGATTATGACCTCAGGAGCCTAGAGTAGACAGGCGGCTTCTAAGCCCATGACAGTAATAAGTGAAAATATCCCTTTGTCTTCTGCCTCTCCCATAACAGTGTAGAGAGCGACTCTGGTCGACAGGGTCTAAATTTCCTAATTCCCTGTGTTGGTTTTCCTAACTCGGTGGGTCCACCAAAATGTTGGGGTGGTGGAGGCCCTCTCCGGTCTTTCTGGATGTGGGGGAGTGGAATCCACATACTACGATTCTCTGATCTGAAGTGGAAAAGTTGCCTGGGGTTCTGGAAACAAAGTGAATACTGGATTTGTATCTAGTGCAAACTTTAGTGCGCTGTAAGTAGAAAATACACACCGGATTTTGAAGACTTTGTACAAAAATAAAAAAGAAAGAATTAAATTTCTCATTGATCTTTCACAAATGGATTATAGGTGAGATGATAATATTTTGGATATTCTGGATTACAGATGACATGTTGTTAAAATTGATTTTATTTGTTTCTTTTTGTTTCCATGTGGCTGCTAGAGAATTTAAGATCACGCTGGTGCCTGTGTTTCTGTAGACCATGGAGGCTGGGAGGGGGTTGCTTGAGCACTGCTGGCCGAGGGGCGGCCCGTCCAGAGCTTGTCCTCAGGCAGGAACGGTTCCTAAGACATTAGAGTGCAGAGCATTTGCTGAGCCATCTCTGCCCCCCTGAGAGGTTGTGCTTACGAGCCTGCTTTACTCATGAGACTGTCCAGCTTGAGCCCGGGAAATGCTGCCCTGTTTTTCTCTCCCTTCCTGTCCCCTTGCACCCCTGCTTTATGTGGGCAGGCGTGCACTGAATTAAAGCCTTGCCCAGACAGGAGAAGGGGTGGGCCAGAACCAGCCTTTCTAAGGTATTTGTTTTTGCCCGGCTTACCAGTGGTGGGGTGTGAGTAGGCTGCAGAAATGGGGACCGGGCAGGTGGTGTCTTCACTGGTGGGTGCCAGGCAGTGTACTTGGGGCGATGCTTGAAGAAACTGAGTTCATCTTTAAAATAACGTGGGAAGCAGAGTGAGGAAGCGGGCTAGACAAGTCTAATCAGAAAACAGGCCTGGTCACTAAACACAAGCTACAGTGACCCGGCATCTCCGGATCCCTAAGGTCCTGGCTCTTCCTTCCCCTATGGCTTGGAATGCAGCAGGGAAGACACCTTGGGTAGAATCTGAGCTCCTGCTGGAAAGGGAGGAGGCTGGGGGACCGCACCAGGTTGTCTCTCTGCAGCTGAGTCCTCACTCTTCTTACGGGATCTTCATCTCCAGCACCTGCCGCTCACCACCCCCGCCACCGCCAAGTGCCCGCCTGTCTCAGACTCCATAAGTGTGAGTCCTGGCTGCTCTGCTTCCTTTTCTTGGTCTTCTTCTCCCCTTTCTTGTGGTCCTTTTCTTCCCAGAGCCTTAGGCTCTGCTGGCTGTCATCATTCATGCTGGATGGTTTATATCCTCCCCTCAGAAAGCTTCTGAGTTGCCCGCATCATTTCTTTTCCTAAAGGAAGCATATGTGTGAGTGTGTGCATTTGTTACGCGTGTATATGTGCTGCATAACGTGTCCACGCACACATTGTGCGTGCACAGCTCGTGTGTGTCATGTGTGTCTAGTGTGTGTGTGTGTGTGTGTGTGTGTGTAGGTAGGTAGGTACGTGTTATGCCCATGTGTGCATTTGTGTGTGTGCGTGCGTCGGGCCCCCACGCTGGCTTCTCCACCAGCTAGTGACAGTGGTAGGAGGGCAGCAGCCGAGCCCACGGTTGGTAGCTTTAGCCAACCAGCCCGACTGCCCTGGGTTTCTGTTCTGCATTTACGCTGTATTTAGCTGTCTGCAAAGCCCTTTTCCTGCTGGTTCCCCCATGATCACCACCCTCCTCCCCCAGTCCTCATGAGGTCAGCAGGCAGCTTCGATGAAAAGAAGGCCTTTTCTTGCTGAGTTTCCGCAGGTTTGGGAAGGGAAAGGTTGCCCCAGTTGCTTAGAAGCTGCGGTGTGGGCAGAGTTTGAACTCAGAACTTGGGACCTACCGCCCTTTCCCTTCAGAAGTGAGATAAAAGGCTTGTCAGATACCCACAGGATCCAAAATAAACCAACACGACCAAAAAACCAAACTGGGAAGTCAGAGGCCTGGTACCCACGTGGGCATTGCTGTCTCCCTCAAATGTCCTGTAAAATGCTGCAAGATTCACATACTTTGTGTTTCACATGGAAATGATCCCAGACACGGGGTCACCTTAGAGGCATTCTGTGGGAATTTCGGAGCCACCACTGCCCCCCCAACCCCCACTTCTCAGATCTTTGCACGGATCTCCTGGGGCGGAGAGCTAGAAAAATGCGTGATGGGGTTGATTCCTGATCACGCGTGGTATTTGTGGTGCCTTCCTGAGGAAGGGACCTGCTCTTTGCTGTGGATTATGTTAAACGCGCATATACTCCGTCGCCTGAGGCTCTTACTTGGAGAGCGCTTAAAAATAGCTTTAAAAAATTCTGCCAAGTTTCAACATGGAAGAAATGTGTATGCATAAAATTATAATGCAACTGTTGGCCCAGTGTTAATTATAGCTGGTCCTGAGCATTTTTCACTTTATTTTTTTTAATCCAGTTTCAGAAAGGGACACCCATGGGATTTCTCCCTCCCATTTAATAAAAACCTTAACTTGGTGAATTCCAGAACCTGGTGTGTTCATCAGCATTTTATGAGGTGTATGATACTAATACCATGGATTAGGGTGCGCATCTATTGGAGCTTTAGCCCCCCCCAATCCTCAGAGCTGGGGGGCGCCTGGAGGATTATTTAGGGGTGTGGGGGGGAGGCAGGAGAGCAGGTGCATGATGGGCCCAGAGGCCGCAGGGGAGGTGGCTCTTAGGCAGGGCTGTCTCCTCTCCCTTGCTTGGGCTCACGTGGCTCTGTCTTTACACATTAACCTCTGGGTGAGGCTTGAAGATCACATTTCACATTAAACCATTTGAAGGCCACTTCTGTTCTGGGCTGACAGAGATTTGGAAACTTCCACAGAATCTGTCACATTGGAGGTGGTAGCCAGTAAGGGTTGTACCTAGGCCCCGCCTCAGGCCGATGCCCTTCCTGCTGTTGCTTAGACTGTGCCTGTGAGGTGCTGGTCCCTGAGCTGGGCCTGTGCAGCGCCCCCCCCCCCCCAGCAGGTGAGGAAACAGAAGCTCATGAGACCTGGGCAGAGGTGGGATCACGTCTGGGTCTGAGGTTCGTGGCTGCCCTCTCTCTCACTCACCTCGGGGCTCATTTTAAGTAAGAGATCCACTTCCAATCAGAATCTGCTTTTTCCTCACAATTTTTTCCTTTAAAATTTGCCGTTTCCATTTTTTAAGTTGACGTGTAGCATGCGTGTAGAAAAATACGTATAGAATAGAGAAACAGCTGCATGAATGTTCACAGACAGACGTCCTTGTGGATCGAGAAAGCCTCGAACCCAGCACCCTGCCCAGCAGTCAGTCACCCCATCTTGACTTAAACCGTGCAAGATGAATCGTGTTGCTTTTGTATTTTGTGCGAATGGGTGCACACCTGTCCTCTGAGTCAGCTTCTTTGGCTCAGCAACATTGCCTCCACACAGAGATATGGCTGTAAATGGGAGAGCGCCATAAGACTTGAAAATAACTTCTGTGCCGATCGCGAATTGGCCAGGCAGCGGCTGTTTGTGACGAGCATGGTGAGTCTGTGGTTGCTGGTAGGTCTGATTCGCCTGCGGGGCTGGCCAGGACTGGGCTGCCAGGACGGATCCTCTCCGCACTCTAAAAGCAGCAATGAATATCACATGGTGACTTATCTAACATGGGCACTGGGCCGGGGCCGCGTGGGGGTGTGCACCCCCCTGCTGCATGACCTGGCAGTCTCCTCCCTGGGCTCAGCTTACTTATCTAAAGTCGGGATAGCTCTGGGGTGGCTCAGGTCATGATCCCAGTGTCCTGGGATTGAGTCCGTCATTGGGGGTCGCCTCTCCCTCCCCCTGCTCTTCTGCTTTCTCCCTCTCCCTTTAAATAAAATCTTTAAAAAAAGTAAAGTGGGGATATCAGCCCCTTCCCCACTGGATTGATGTGAAGGTTAAGTGGGTGCCGGGCAAACGGGCGCCTGCCAGAATTAGGGATCAGTAAATGTTAGCCACATCTTGTGCACTTTTTCCGCCCTGTGAATGCAGGCTGCCGTGCCCTCATGGCCCAGCAGAGGGTGCTGCTAGCACGTGTACCACGCCGGCTCATCTCCTGCGGATTGGTGCTCCTGGGAGACCTGCGCAGCCCGGCGTGCTTCTCCCTGTGTGGTCCCAGGGGCACGGGAGCAGCCACGTCGGGCGTTCTCATTTCCCACTGTACTGCTCCCTGGAATTGATTGCAGTAGAAAATTATAATGCATGTGTGTGCACACGTACACACACACACACACACACACACACACACACACACACGGAGCGTGAAGTCCCCCTTTTGGTGTAGCTCCTCTTCTTAGTTGCAATTAATCCTCAGAAAGGTGTCTCCAGCTGTGGCACGGGCTGTGGGTTGGGGACCTGGGCTTGCGTTCCTTGAAGTGACCCCTTGTTGTAGCACAGGAAATGAACACGTCTGTCCCAGCACAGCGTTGGCCACCTACCCGGTGGCCCTCTGGAAGGTCCAGGTCAAGTGTTGGCGTCGTGATTTATCTGGCGGGACTCCTTGGCAGCCGGCTAACTTCCCTAGCTTTCTCCCTAGCTTTCTCCTCCGTAAATGGGATGACGACGACGACAACGATGGCGGTGGTGGTGGTGGTGGTTGGGGTGACATTTAGCTCCTTCACAGGTCATGAAGGTCTGTGTGAGTGAAGGAGACAGGATAATACTGGTCTGCTGGGGGGGAGGGCAGGGGAGGTTGAGGGGGCCACTTCAGGCCTCCCCTTCCTGTGGCTGGCACATGGGAACTTTCCCAGAGTATCCACTTCTGGGAGCTCCAGGGCCTTGTCCTGTCCAGCCTCCCCTGGTCCTGGGCCCACCCCTCTGTAGTTCTGGAATTTGGCCCTTCAAGTTTTGGCTGTGTCCTTGTGGTGGGCCTAACTCTTGTGTCAAGGATGCCTTTTCCTTGTCAAATTCCAAATCTAAATCTGTCTTGCTCTACTGATTAAACTAATTTCTTTCTTCCCCCCCTCCTTTCTTCTTTTTCATGCATCTGAATATTATGACTTTTCTTTTCTTTTTAAATATTTTATTGATTGATTTATTTTGGAGAGAGAGCACACTCGTGAGCGAGGGCGAAGGGTCACAGGGAGAGAGAATCTCAAGCAGATGTGGCACTGGGCACAGAGCCCAATGCGGGGCTGGATCCCATGACCCTGAGATCATGACCTGAGCCGACAGCAGGACTTGGATGCTAACTGACTGAGCCACCCAGACGTCCCTGAACGCTATGCACTTTTATTTGTCAAGCTCACATTTCGTTAGATAGTGGCAGAGAGGCATAAGGCATAATGTCCCCAGCCACTCTTGTCCACCCAGTCAGATGTCTAATTGCCACCTCCAAGAGAAACACCAGAACATCACCAGACACAGCAAAACATTCTGTCCTGTGTCCAGAGTCTGTGTCTCCTGCTCAGTGTGTCTAGCTGTGGCTTCCCTTCTTCTTCTAGCCAACTACCTGGGGTCAGTGTCGTCTTCCCCAGGGGGAGACATCATTTTGTCACTTATTCTCCCTTTATTTCTAATACCAATTTGAGGGGGGTTTAAACATCTCCTTTCTTTTCTTGGACTACCCATGTAATCCCAACTATGGAAGATCAGTAGGAAGACCTGGCCGTCATAATCTGCCCGCCCGAAGCCAGTCCCTCTTGCTGGGGGTTGGGGCCGGATGGTGAGGAAAGGCCTGGAGCCTATACTCTGTGTCCTCAGCCCTGGCTCCCCGACTTACCCCTGCAGGCTGACAGCAGGCCCCAGTCATCCAGATGGAAAACCTTTTTTCCAGAGTTCCAACTTGGAAGCCCTCAGGACCCATCAAACACGTGGACTTGATTTGTGTGGCAGGCTTCCGTGGTGGGTTTTCCGAGAACCAGAGGTGGTCCCCCCTCCTGGAGGTGTCCCTGTGTGCCCTCTTGCCTTGAATTCGTTCTCCCCCTTGTCACTCTCAAGGTTTTTCAAGGGTTGGGTTCTGCCCCCACAGGCTGCCTGACCTCGGTTCCTTTTCTGTGGAAGCTCCCTTGGGCCTCCAGCTGTGCCACCATCTCCTGGGCCGGGTCCACTTTTCTCTCCTGAGCAGTCTTCTGCAGTTGCCTCAGCCATGGGATTTCTGCGTTCTCCACGTGCTCTCCTGTGGCATGTATGTTCTTATGTATACACATGACCACATACACACATGCTGTGGCATGTATGTTCTTATGTACACACATGACCACATACACACATGTCCAACCTGTGTTCCTTCCCAGTTTGTAAATTTCTTGAGCACTGACCAAGTAGCTTTGGAACCATGTGGGTTTGAATTTGATTGTCTTGTACAAGTTCCAGCATCCTCCTCTGTCACCGGGGGTAATACCTTCCTAGCAGGCCCACTCTGTACAGCTGTGCAAGTTGTTCACTGCACCAGGGCAGCACATATAAGGGGACTCATTCAGTTCGTAGATTTGTGTATTCCTTATGACTGCTTTCTGCAAATGGTAGTAAAGTGTCTTGTTCCAAGAAAGTCAGGATATTGTGACCAATTTCTGACAGGGGGAGCTAGTGTTTTGAGGAAGGGGTGCATTTCCCTTTCTCGAGATGTCTTATATGTTAGCAGCAGGCCTGCTTCTCAGGACTAAATGTGATGGAGAGTGAAAGTGCCTGGTACTCAGGAAATGTCTGTCTGTCTTTCTGGAAAGCAGGGTTTCAAGTACTGTCATGGAGGTAAGCCTGAAAGTGGGGGCCGCAGTCCCACTGTGTGTTGGGAGTGCTGAGAGGGAAAGTGGGGCCTTCTGGGACCAGAGCAGGGCTTGGGAAGCTGGCTTTCACGCCCACCACCCCCAGCCCTGGGATGGAGCTGCGCTTCCGTGGGAAGCTAGAAGTGTCACCCCCTCTCACTGATTCAGGGATTCACACTGTAGCGTCTCCAAAATCAGGAGGTGTCCTACAATCTGTGTGATAAGAAACCAGTGTGTCTTAGCTTATTTGGCAGCATTTTTATCTTTTTGAATAGTATGTAAAATATCCGTGTCTCTTAAAATAGCTGTTGTCTTAGCTATGAGGAAATACAGTAATAAAATCTATTTCTTAGATTGTTGTGAAGATTCGGTGCACCCAGCATGGCCTGGCATAGAGCCCGTGCATGGCGAGGGTGTAATTGATCAGAGCTTCCTGCTCTTGTACTTCTTCCCCTTCGACTTCCCTGTGTTCTGCTTGTAGCAGGTTCTCAGTAATTGTGTCGATGGTGGCTGTGAATACCCATAGGTGAATACCCACATAGGCTCTGCAAAATCAACTAAAGGGACAATAATGGTTTGTCCCAACCCAAGCCCCTTTTCCTGAAGATGAAATAAAAAGGTATTTTTGAGTTGTACTAAGCTGTGCAATGAGACTTTTTTCATCACATTGGATGTGACAGCAATCGGGCTTTATGTTGTTAAAATATTTCCACTCCCATTGGGAAGCTGCCAGCTCTCATGAATTTAATAACTAAGGGCAAGTGAAAAACAAGAAAACAAAAATATTTAACTCTGAAAGAATTTGCCACCCTAGTCTTTTCATGAGATAGATAATTTAATGGGATCTGAGCTTTGGCTGTTAGACTTTCTTTAAGGTTAATCAATCCAAGTAAAAGATAGTTACAGAGCTGAGAGGATGATTTATACTGATCAAGGAGAGGAAGGAGGAGAGTTTTTTAAACTAAAGCTTTTCAACAGAGTAATCCAGTACTGTAGTCATTTAGCATTTTGTCTCTTTGTGGGTATTGATAAATGTTGAAGGGTGTTTGTAATCCTTAGTTCATCTAACATTCATCGAGTGCCTACTGTGTCCCCAGCAGCAGCATCGCTAAGGGGGCGGTGGACGGCGTTGGGCTGGGCAGGGCTCTGCAGGTGATGAGCGCATGTGGTGTGGGATGTGGGAGGTGTTTGACAGGGACTTGGGGTGCCAGCCTTTCAGAGCCCTCGTCACCCCGCCGCCACCAGCCGTGGGCATGCGGACGGGGACCAGCCCCTAGCTATCTGCAGAGCTGCCTCACTCCACCCTACGGAGCCCTGTGTTCCTCCGCTCCCGGTCGGGTGTTTGGAATTGGATGGGGTCGTGGATTCACCAAGCAGGGTACGTGCTGCTTCCCAAATTCAAATTCAGTGTTCTTTCCAGAGGATCCACACTGGGAGCCATCGGTATGTTTTATTTGCCATGTTTTTTTTTTTTTTTTTTTTTTTAATTTTGTTTTTTGAAATAACTCACAGGAAGTTTCAAAGATAGTGCCGAGGTCTCATGTACCCTTGACCTGATTTACTCCAGTGGTTACATTTGCTTGTTTGTTTGTTTTTTTTTTTTTTGGTAAAATACATGTGACATGAAATTTAGCATTTTGGCCATTTTTAGTGGCATTAAGCACATTCACTGTGTTGGGCAGCCCTCAGCACCATGCATCTCCGGAACGTTCTCGCCGTCCCGACCCGGTGTTCACATGCCGTGTAACTGTTGTGCAGTATCCGAAGCAGGAGATGGATGGGGTACGTACGAGGTGCGTACTTAGTTCTAGTCCATTTTTATCCCGTGTGGATGCGGGTAGCCGCCCCTGCGGTCAAGATGCAGAACCGTGTGTGACCCTTTCGCCAGTTTGAGCAACGAGTAGAAATATTACCCTTTACACCCCCTTTAGCCTCTGTTTATAACACAATTGTTGTGGACGTTTCTTCCATAGAAATTGAGGACCACATCAGACAGACTTATTCTTTTGTTTAACTGTCAGAAATAATTTAGAAAACTACAACCAAAAGGAAAATCTGATGTTCTTATCCATAATTTTGCATTTTCCTTTGTACTTTTCCCCCTTTTGATGTCCCCAAGATTCATTGTTGTATCATTTCCTTTTTATTTAGAGAACTTCCTTTAGCTATTCTTTGAAGTTAAGTCTTCTGGGCAACAATTTTTTTTTTACTTTTTCGTCCTCTGGGAATGTGTCGGTCTCCCCTTTATTTCTGAAGGCTGTTTGTGCTGGGTGTAGAGCAGGGGGAGTGAGAGAGGGAGAAGCTGGCTTCCTGCTGAGCAGGGAGCCCGATGTGGGACTCAATCCCTGGTCTCCAGGATCATGACCTGAGCTGAAGGCAGTCACCTAACCAACTGAGCCACCCAGGCGCCCCTCCTTGCTGCTCTTGAACCAAATGCCGCTTCCTTGTGGCCTCCATCGTGTCTGATGGAAAGTCTGCTGTCGCTCGAATGCTTCTCACACAGGAGCTTATTTTTCTGGTTCTCTCTTGGCTCTAGTTTTGAGATATTTGATGATAATGGGCGTTGGCACAGACATCTTTGGGTTCATCCTGGTGGGAGTTTGCCTACCTTCTAGAATGTGTGGGTTGTTGTCTTTGTGCCAAATTTGGGAAATTTTCAGCTATTATTTCTTTGGATACTTTTCCAGCCCTGCTTTGTCCTTTTCCTGTCTTGGGACACGGATGACACATATGTTAGATCTTTTGTTATAGTCCCACACGTCCCTGAGACTCTGTTTAGTTTTTTCTGTCTGTTTTCCCTGCTCTTCAGATTGTGTGCTCTTTCTTGTTCTCTTCTCAAGGTCACTGATTCTTTCCCCTGTCTTTTCCATTCTGTTTTGAGCCCATCTGTGGAATGATTGCATTTTTCATTTCTCAAATTACCATTTGTTTTTTTCCTTACATTTTTTTTCCTTTGCTGGAGACATTTTGCCTTTGCATTTGTTACAGATGTGTTCATACATTGTTTCTGTGATGGCTGCCTAAAAATCTTTGTCAGATAATTCTGATATCTGTATCATCCAGTGTGGGTGTCTTGAGTGTTTCTTGTCATTGAACTTGAGATTTTCCTGATTGTTGAAAAATTATGAGGAATGACTTTTGATTGAACCCTGGGCATTTTTGGTGTTATGTTATGAGAGTCTGGATCTTATTTAAATCTTCTATTTTAGCAGACCCCTCTGATACTGCTCTGGTGGAGAAGTGGGGTACAGCCCCATCACCTCCAGGGAAGGTAGAAGCCTAGGCTCCCTTCTCGGCCTCTGCAGACGCCTTGGAGAAGGTGTGCCCCAGCGCTGCTGGGCAGGATGGGGGGTTCAGCCTCCTTCATTCCTTCAGGTTGGGGCCCCCGTGATACCAGCCCTGACTAGGAGGGGCAGGAGCGTCTCTGTCACAGCAGTAAGGAGGTACAGGAAGTCCTGAGGCTGATGGGCCTCCTCTGACACCGGCCCAGCAGGGAGCGGGAAGAGTTCTTCATTAACCATGGGGTCCGGTGGAAGTCCTGGCTTCTGGCTTGGCCTCTGCCACCGTGATTGGGGCTTGGGATGCAGGGTGGTCCGTGGGCTTCAGCTCTTGTGGGGCAGCCCATGTGCTGAGCTGAGTGCTGGGACCAGCACCAGGGGAGGTGGAGGGCCTGTGGAGGGATCAGGGA
>PITA01032027.1:0-14427 GCA_004023965.1 Spilogale gracilis
AGAACAAATCAATAAGAGAAGAGAGAAAAAGCACATGGTACTCTCAATTGATGCAGAAAAGGCATTTGACAAAATACAACATCCGTTCCTGATCAAAACTCTTCAAAGTATAGGGATAGAGGGAACATTTCTCAACCTCATAAAATCTATCTATGAAAAACCCACAGTGAATATCATCCTCAATGGGGAAAAACTGAAAGTCTTCCCTCTGAGATCAGGAACAAGGCAAGGATGCCCACTCTCACCACTACTGTTCAACATAGTGTTAGAAGTCCTAGCAAAAGCAATCAGGCAACAGAAAGAAATAAAAGGTATCCAGCTTGGCAAAGAGGAAGTCAAACTCTCTCTCTTTGCAGATGACATGATACTCTATGTGGAAAACCCAAAAGACTCTACCCCCACACTACTAGAACTCATCCAACAATTCAGTAATGTGGCAGGATACAAAATCAATGCACAGAAATCAGTTGCATTCTTATACAGTAACAACAAAAAAATAGAAAGGGAAATCAGAGAATCGATTTCATTTACTATAACACCAAAAACTATAAGATACTTAGGAATAAACCTAACCAAAGAAGTCTAGGATCTGTACTCGAGGAACTACAGAACACTCATGAAAGAAATTGAAGAAGACACAAAAAGATGAAAGTGCATTCCATGCTCATGGATCGGAAGAATAAACATTGTCAAAATGTCTATACTGCCCAGAACAATCTATACTTTCAATGCCATTCCGATCAAAATTCCACCAACATTCTTCAAAACGTTGGAACAAACAATTCTAAATTTATATAGAACCAAAAAAGACCCCGAATCACTAAGGAATTGCTGAAGAAGAAAAGCAAAGCTGGGGGCATCTCATTACCTGACTTCAGGCTTTATTACAAAGCTGTGATTACCAAGACAGCATGTTACTGGCACAAAAACAGAGAAATAGACCAATGGAACAGAGTGGAGAGCCCACATATGGACCCACAAATCTATGGGCAAATCATCTTTGAAAAAGCAGGAAAAAATATCCAGTGGAAAAAAGACAGTCTCTTCAATAAATGGTGCTGGGAAAATTGGACAGCTACATATAGAAGAATGAAACTAGACCATTCTCTTAAACCACACACAAAGGCAAACTCAAAATGGATGAAAGACCTCAACGTGAGGCAGGAATCCATCAAAATCCTGGAAGAGAACATAGGCAGTAACCTCTTTGACATCGGCCACAGCAACTTCTTTCAAGACACATCTCCAAAGGCAAAGGAGACAAAAGTGAAAATGAACTTCTGGGACTTCATCAAAATAAAAAGCTCTGTACAGCAAAGGAAACAATCAACAAAACAAAGAGGCAACCTACAGAATGGGAGAGGGTATTTGCAAATGACACTACAGACAAAGCGCTGGTACCCAAAATCTATAAAGAACTACTCAAACTCAACACCCAAAAAGAAGATGAACACATCAAAAAGTGGGCAAGAGACATGAAGAGGCACTTCTCCATAGAAGATATACAAACAGCTAACAGATACATGAAAAAATGTGCAGCGTCACCAGCTATCAGGGAAATTCAAGTCAAAACCACACTGAGATACCACCTTACACCAGTCAGAATGGCCAAAATTAACAAGACAGGAAACAAGTGTTGGAGAGGCTGCGGAGAAAGGGGAACCCTCTTACACTCTTGGTGGGAATGTAAACTGGTGCAGCCACTTTGGAAAACAGTGTGGAGATTCCTTAAAAAATTAAAAATAGAGCTACCCTATGACCCTGCAATTGCACTACTGGGTATTTACCCCAAAGATACAGATGTAGTGAAAAGAAGGGCCATATGTACACTAATGTTCATCGCAGCAATGGCCACAGTCGCCAAACTGTGGAAAGAGCCAAGGTGCCCATCAACAGATGAATGGATAAAGAAGATGTGGTACATACATACAATGGAATACTATGCCTCCATCAGAAAGGATGAATATCCAACTTTTGTAGCAACATGGACTGGATTGGAAGAGATTATGCTGAGTGAAATAAGCCAAGTAAAAAAGTCAAGTATCACATGGTTTCACTTACTTGTGGAGCATAAGGGGTAACCTGGAGGACAGTTGGAGAAGGAAAGTAAATGGAAAGTAGGGTAATTCGGGGAGAGAAAGGAAACATGACAGACTATGGACTCAGAAACAAACTGAGGGACTTGGAGGGAGGGGGGTGGAGGGATGTGAGAGCCTGGTGGTGGGTACTGAGGGCAAGTATTGCATGTAGTACTAGGTGTGGGGCATAAGCAATGAATCTTGGAACACTGAAAAAAACAAAATAAATTTAAAGTAAAAAAAAAAAAAGAAATAGTCAGAACATCCTATCCTAAAACAACAGAATATACATTCTTTTCAAGTGCACATGAAACATTCTCCTTAGTAGATCATATGTTAGGCCACAAAACGAGTCTCAAAAATTCAAAAAGATTGAGGTCATTCCATGTATCTTCTCTGAGTACAGGCTCTGAAACTAGAAATCAGCCACAAGAAAAAAATCTGAAAAGAGTAGAAATACATGGAGGTTGAATAACATGCTACCAAGTAATGAATGGGTCACCAAGAAATCAAAAAGGAAATCAAATAATACATGGAGATAAAATGTAGATGCAAATGTCCGATATCTTTGGGATGAAGCAAAAGTGGTTCTAATAGCGAAGTTTATAGCAACATAGGTCCTACCTCAAGATGCAAGAAAAATCTCAAACAACTTACACCTAAAGGAACTAGAAAAAGAAGAACAAATAAAACCCAAAATCAGTAGAAGAAAGGAAATAATAAATATCAAATCAGAAATAAACAAAATAGAAAGCAAAAGAAAAAAACAGAAAAGATGAATGATACCAGGAGTTAGTTCTTTGAAAAGATAAAAAAAAAAAACCTTTAGCCAGACTCATCAAAAAGAGAGAAAGTGAGGATTCAAATAAACAAAATCATAAATGAAATAGGAGAAATAAAAACCAACACAGAAACACAAAGGATTATAAGGAAATATGAAAAATTAGATGCCAACAAGTTGGACAATCTAGGAGTGGATAAATTCCTAGAAACATATAAACTACCAAAGCTGAATCAGGAAGAAATAGAAAATTTTAATAGATTGATTACTGGCAATGAAATTGAATCAGTAATCAACTCCCAACAAACAAAAGTCCAAGACCAGATGACTTCAGGTGAATTCTACCAAACATTTAAAGAAGAGTTAATACCTATTCTTCTAAACTACTCCAAATAATAGAAGAGGAAGAAAAACTTCCAAATTCATTCTAGGAGATCTACATACCTTGAGACCAAACCCAGATAAATAGATTATGCTGAGTGAAATAAGCCAAGTAGAGAAAGTCAAGTATCACATGGTTTCACTTACTTGCGGTGCATGAGAGGTAACCTGGAGGACAGTGGGAGAAGGAAAGTAAATGGGAAGTAGGGTAATCCAGGGAGGGAAATGAAACAAGAGACTTTGGACACAGAAACAAACTGAGGGACTTTGAGGGAGGGGGGTGGAGGGATGGGAGAGCCTGGTGGTGGGTACTGGGGGCACCTAATGCGTGGAGCACTGGGTGTGGGGAATGGGGAATGAATCTTGGAACACTGGAAAAAAATTTAAATAACAATAAAAAGACACTATAAAAAAAGAGAAGGACGGGTCAATACCTCTGATGAACATACATGCAAAAATCCTCAACAAAATATTATCAAAATGAATGCAATAATACATTAAAAAATTATTTACCACAATCAAGTGGGATTTCTTCCTGCATTGCAAGGGTGGTTCAATATTCATGAATCAATCAGTGTGATGCACCACATTCATAAAAGAAAGGATAAGAACCATGTGATTAAAAAAAAAAAAGAACCATATGATCATTTCAATAGATACAGGAAAAGCATTTGACAAAGTACAACACCAATCATGATAAAAACCCTCAACAAGTAGGTATAGAGGGAATATACCTCAGTATAATAAAGGCCATATATGACAAACCCACAGCTAACACCATATTCAATGGTGAAAAATTGAGAGCTTTTTCCCTAAAGTCAGGAATAAGATAAGGATGTCCACTCTCACCACTTTTATTCAACATAGTACTAGAAGTCCTACCTGCAGCAATCAAACAAGAGAAAGGAATAAAGGCATCCAAATTCATAAGGAAGAAATAAAACTTTCAATATTTGTAAATGACACGATTATATAGAAAACCTGAAAGATTCTACACAAAAAAACTATTAGAGTTGTTAAATGAATTCAGTAAAGTCACTGGATAGAAAATTAATGTACAGAAATCTGTTGCTTTTCTGTATACTAATGATGATGCTGCAAAAAGAGAAATTAAGAAGGCAATCCTAGGGGAACCTGTGCAGCTCAGTTGGTTAAGCATGTGTCTTCAGCTCAGGTCACCATCCCGGGGTCCCGGGATGAAGCTCCACATTAGACTCTCTGCTCAGTGGGGTCCTGGTTCTCCCACTCCCTCTACCTCTCCTTCTCACTCATGCTATCTTTCTCTCAAATAAATAAATAAAATCCTTTTTAAAAAAGAAAAAAAAAGCAGCCCCATTTACAACTGCACCAAAAATAATAAAATATCTAGGAATAAACTTAACCAAGGGGGTGAAAGACCTACACTCTGAAAACTGTTAAGACACTGATAAAAGAAATTGAAGATGACACAAATGGAAAGATATTCTATGGATATGGATTGCAAGAACAAATATTGCTAAAATTTCCATACTACCCAAAACAATCTACAGATTTAATGCAATCCATATCAAAATACCAACACTTTCCACAGAATAGAACAAAAAGTACTAAAAATTTTTATGGCACTTCAAAAGGCCCTGAATGGCCAAAGTAATCTTGAAAAAGAGAAATAAAGCTGGAGGTATCACAATTTCAGATTTCAAGTTTTACTATAAAGCTGTAATCAAAACAGTATGGTACTAACACAAAATGGACACATGAATCAATGGAACAGAGTAGAGAGCCCCAAAACAAACTTACATTTATATGGTCAATTAATCTTTGACAAGAAAGGCAAGAATATGTATGGGAAAATGTCAATCTTTTCAACAAATAGTGTTGGGAAAACTATACAGCCACATGTAAAAAAAAAGAAACTGGGCCATTGTCTTATACCATACACACAAATAAACTCAAAATGGATTAGGGACCTAAATATGAGAACTGAAACCATAAAAATCCTAGAAGGCAGCATAGACAGTAATTTCTCTGACACTGGCTGTAGTAATATCCTTTTAGATATATATCCTGAGGCAAGGAAAGCAAAAGCAAAAATAAACTACTGGGACTACATCAAAATTAAAAGGCTCAGCACAGTGAAGGAAATAATCAAAAAAACTAAAAGGCAACCTACTAAGTAGGAAAAGGTATCTCCAAATGGCATATCACATCTGATAAAGGGTTAGTATCCAAAAATATATAAAGAACTGATACAACTCAACACCCAAGAAATAAGCAATCCAAATAAAAATGGACAGAAGACATGAACAGACATTTCTCCAAATAAGACATACAATATGGCCAACAGATACATGAAAAGATGTTCAACATCACTTATCATCAAGGAAATGCAAATAAAAACCACAATGATATATGGCCTCACACCTGTCAGAATGGCTAAAATCAAAAACACAAGAAACAAGTGCTGACAAGGATGTGGAGGAAAAGGAACTCTCATGTACTGTTGGTGGGAATGCAAACTGGCACAGCCACTTTGGAAAACAGTATGGAAGTTCCTTAAAAAGTTAAAAATAGAACTACCTTATAACATAGCTCTTACAATGCTAGGTATTTACCCAAAGAATACAAAAACACTAATTCAAAAAACATATATGCACCCTATGGTTATTGCCGCCACTATTTACAATAACCAAATTATGGAAGCAGCCCAAATGTTCATCCAAATGTTCATCAATTAATGAATAGATAAAGAAGATGTGGTGTGTGTGTGTGTGTGTGTGTGTGTGTGTGTGTGTGTGTGTGTGTTTATAATGGATCTTATTCAGCCATAAAAAGAATGAAATCTTGCCATTTGCAACAACATGAATGGAGCCAGAGAATATAATGTGAAATAAAGTAAGTCAGTCAGAGAAAGATAAATATCATATGATTTCACTAATCTTTGTAATAAAAAAACAGAACAAATGAACAAAGGAATAAAAGAGAGAAAGAAACAACCAAGAAATAGACTCTTTATTAAGATTTTACTTATTTATTTGAGAGAGAGATAGAGATCGCGACAGAGATAGCAAGAGAGAGCAGGAGGGGAGAGGAGAGGGAGAAGCAGGCTCCCCGCTGAGCAGGGAACCCCATGTGGGGCTCGATTCCAGGACCCTGGGATCATGACCTGAGCTGAAGGCAGATGCTTAACTGACTGAGCCACCCAGGGACCCCAAGAAACGGACTTTTAACTGTAGAGAACAAACTGATGGTTACCAGAGGGGAAATGGATGGATGGGATGGGTGAATTAGGTAATGGGGATTAAAGAGCACACTTATGATGAGCACTGAATAATGTATAGAATTACTGAATCACTATATTGTACATCTGAAACTAATGTAACACTATATGTTAACTATACTGGAATTAAAATTTAAAAAAATTAACTGCATTAACTCTGAGTCTATCTCTCCAACATACTTCAAATGAATATGGTATATTTCCCCATTGTTGCCTTTTACATGTTCCCCAGTTAGAGTTATGAGATTTATCATATAAAAATACAGAATATCCAGTTAAATTTGAGTTTTACATAAACAACAAATACATTTTTGGTATAAGTATATCCCATGCAATATTTGTGACATACTAAAAATTACTCTTTGTTTATCTGAAATTCAGATTTAACTGGTTGTTTTATCTGACAGCCCTGTGGACCCCAATCCCCTAAGATATTTTAGCTTTCCCTAAAATAAGAAAAAATATATTCAACACAATAAATATTTTAGCCTCTACTGAGAGGTCAATTGATTGTGGAGGGATATTTAAGGATGAGGAGGATATAATCTCTTCCCTTAGGGAATTTACAACTTATAGTCTAGACAGAGATACAGAAATAACTGAAGCAGAGTCCTGCCTTGATTACTTTGTGGGGGAAGGAAGGGTAGAAATAGGAGATATAGGTCACATGAGAGATCCAAGCACATAAGGGAGAGTTCAAGGGAAAGGAAATCATCTCTCTTGTGTTTGGTGGGTCAGTCATTTGGTTTGGGCATGGAAAATGATAGTAAGAGGGGTTGGTGAAGGGGAAGGCTGGCTTCCTGGGAAACATGTCTTAAAAAAATTTTTTTTTAATCTTTTTGGAAACATGCCTTTTAAAATATTGTAGGAACTTTCAGAGAAGTGAGGAAAGAGAGCTCTGCTGCAAGAGCAGGAGAATGGGGTTGGGGAGGGAGAAGGCAGGGTCTCAGTGGGCAGTGGTATGGGGTGTAGGGGGTGGATATCTGCTCCTGGGTCAGAATTATTTTCCGATAGGGTCAAAGCAAATGGTGGGAGCACTGTGAAGTAAATCTTAAAACTTAGATTGAGGCCATATCGAACAGGCCTTGAGTAAGAGACAGATGCATTTTTCTTCTCTGTAGGCCTGACCTCAGTTGCCTGGGCAGTGCTAGCCTCTGTGCTCAAGCCCAGTTCACTTCTCCTGGATGAACAGGGGACTAGGGTGTGTTGTGAAGGAGGTGGCATGCAGTGGCAGGCTGTGTGTCTTTGTCCCTGGTCTCCATGGAAGGATCACCTAACTGATTTCAGAAGTAGGAAAGAGGAATAGGTGAAGTCAGAGAGGCAACAAAATAACATTATGGGCCTGTACTCACACTGCTTGTTCATGCACTCTCTCACTGAATCCTCACACTAACTTTAGAGGGGAGGGACGGTCCCATGGTCCAGCTGATGTCGCCGAGGTTCATAGAGGCAAGTTAGGAGTCAGAGCTCGAATCCACATGTGACTGGAAGTAGGACTAAAGGATGAGATGAAGAATAAGGTTTCTGAAAGTAGTATTAAGGTAGGAGGAAAGCCAAGGATTCAATCACGCTAAAAGCACTGGAGAATGGTTTTGTTCCACGTAGCTTTAGAGTTGTGAAGATAATGTATGAAGGGGCCCATTGTATGACAGAAAGGCTGACTTGATAGAAACACTGTGCCATAGGCAGGTCAAAAGATGTATTTTAATTAAGGCAGTAAATGTAAACAGACTGTCATCTCCCCCTAAGCCCCCAATTTTTTTTCTCTTACGCTCTAACAATGGATGAATAGTAATGGTTCTTCAAAGCAAGCCGAGTGCATTTTCTTTTTTAATTAATTAATTAATTAGTAATTTTTTGAATGACTTATTTTATTTTTTCAGTGTTCCAAGATTCATTGTTTATGCCCCACACCCAGTGCTCCATGCAATATGTGCCCTCAGTACCCACCACCAGGCTCTCCCATCCCCCTCCCCCCCTTCCAAGACTGTCAGTTTGTTTCTGAGTCCAAAGCCTCTCATGTTTCGTCTCCCTCTCTGCATTATCATTTTTTCAAAAACATTATTCTTGATTGAGTCTATGTGACATGCTCATTTGTTCTTTCTGTCTCTCTGCTTCTGCCCACTACATACACTGCTCACTCCTGTTGATTAAGCATCCCTTATGTGCACTCATGTGTTTACGTACATCCCATTCCTGGTTCAGGGGCAAGCATGGGCTGTGCTACTCTTGCTGCCATGAAGATGAAATGCAGCATTGTTTGCAAATTAGAAAGGACGGTTGAAAATAAAAACAACAGTTTATATAAATAAATAAATAAATAAATAAATAAATAAATAAATAAAGGACTGTAAAATTATGTCTATTATTACCTGAAAACTTCAATCAGGGAGACTTTATTACAGCCTTCAAAAAGTCATTGTCATTCCATCTTCACTCCTTCTCCTATAATTGAGAAATAATAAAAGCTTGATCTGGTTTTATGTTGGCTTTGATGACAGTTACTCAGAAGAGTGACAAAAAGCAGCTTATCTTGTGTTGATTCTAAGATCCGTTTCCATCCTTAACACAATTGAAATCATTTCTAACAGTTGATAAATTATGCCAAATGCAATTCCATCTCTTTCAATCCCTCCTCAGATTACTTTTGTGAAAGACAGGTATGTCACAGATCAGACTGAGCAAATTTCTTAGTTAGCTCGGTATGTGAGACTATTCTCACAGGAGATCTAGTTACTTCCAAGTGACAATGAGAAGAAATTCAACACAAGAGTTGGCTTAATTTTATTTTCAAGTAAGGTGTTGGTAGGATGTACCTGAGGAGCCCTTTATTTCTTCTATCATTTTGTTTGCTGAGTGAAACATCCAAAACTGAGAGGTCAGAGGCAGTGGGACTTGCCAGTCAGGAGAGACCCGCTTTGCAAAGCACACACAAGAGCTGAGATGGAATATACACTTGGGGACATGCCCATTTGTGGGAAAAGGAATGAAGCTGAAATCAGGGGTGCAGGCCAAGAACAGTTGGTGGGAAAGGAAAATTACAGAACCAATCAAAGGGACAAAACTCAGAGATTCAGCAGGAGATAAGAGGAGGGGAGATTATCTCTCATTCAATGTGAGCCTTTCATGTGCTAGGAACTGTGGTAGGTACTTTGCATATCTTATTTGATTCCTGTAGTAATACTGAACAGTGGCAGCTCAGGATCTCCATTTTGAATGAATGAAGGTAGTGGTTATGGAAGTAATTTAAGATAATAGCTTAGAGAAGTAAGTATTGTGCTAAGAATCCTGGGACACATTGACATTAGGTCTCAAGAGTGAGGCTCACTCAAAGATTTGTGCTGGGGAGCAGACCTCAGTGTCCTGCAGGACCTAAGAGAAGGACAGACTCCTAGTTTTATATAGAGTTGGTCATGAGGCAGAGAATCACAGTGGATTGAAGTAACTCCAGCAATGGGAAGAGAGGATTGAGGGGCAGGGAATCTGGTATGTAACAGCAAGGAGTTGACATCTAGGTTTTGAACAAATCCCTTATGATCATGGAAATTCTCCAAGTCAAGATTCATATAACAGGCCACAGTTTTGGAATCATTTCTCCAGCATTTCTTGGCCATTTCCAGGCTCAATACCAAACTCAATGGGTAAGGCATACTAAATGTACAAATAACATACTATGATGCACAAAGACATCATGTAATAGGTATATTCATTCTCATTTGGTGATTAGCCAAGCTGGAATTTGGATAAGAATAGATTTGTAGAGGGGCACCTGGATGGCTCAGATGTTAAGCACCTGCCTTCAGCTGAGGTCACGATCCTGGAGTCCCGGGATCCAGCCCCACATTGGGGCAGAAAGCCTGCTTCTCCCTCTCACTCTCCTTGCTGTGTTCTCTCTCTTACTGTGTTTCTCTCTGTCAAATAATAAAATCTTTTAAAAAAAGAATAGATTTGTAGAGATTAAGCAGAAAAAAGAATTGGGAATGCAATCAGGTGAAATTCCACCAATCCCCATCTTTTGAGTGAGTTCAAAGAAGAGAAAAGCAAAAGTTAGTTGCCATGTACATGAATGTTCAATGTGGCACTATTCACAATAGCCAAAAGGTTGAGGAAACCCAAATATTCATGAATGGATGAATGTATAAACAAGGTGTGGTATATTCATACAATGGGATATTATTCAGCCATAAGGAGTGAAGTACTAAGGCATGCTACAACATGAGCCAACCTTGAAACATGCCAAATAAAAGAAACCAGACACAAAATATCATATACTGTCTGATTCTATCTTATGAAATATACAGAACAGGTAGACAGGAAGCAGATAGGTGAGTGGGGTGAGGAGGCAATAGGAAGTAAATCCACAGCATTAATACGTATAGGGTTTTATTTTGGAGTGAGGAAAATGTTTTGGAACTAGACAGAAGTAGTCGTTGTACAACATTGTAAATGGACTCATGCCACTGAATTTTTATCGTAAATGTTTATCTTAATTGTTCATCTTAAAATGGATTATTTTATTTTACAGGAGGTCCATCTTGATTTTTTTAAAAGGCTACTTGTCATGAAAATTTCAGTGCATGCTACATGACTCTATTTCTCCCAGTCATTTTTTTTAACTTCTGAAGCCATGATAGTGGGGCCAATGCCCCTCTAAACTGCATCCATCTGGCCACTTACTCTGAAGCAGAAACCAAGACACATGGCCCAATAAAGGACATTTTTTAAAATTGCAAATTTATTCCTATGAGATATTTATTTATTTATAAATAAAACCATGTTTATTTATACTTTAAAAAGACTGATTTTTATTAAAAATGTAAGGGTACACGAAATCAGAATAATTCTGAAAATTCTGGAACCCATATTTGCATAGTGTATCCCTAATAAGATGTTTATGATCCTCACTTGGCTCATTCACCCAAAGGTCTGTGCTTGTACTCATTATGATAATCTTATTTCTGAAGCCTCATTTTTCCTCCTCCAGCACCTCTATACAGGTACAAGTAACTGGGGTCCAACGCCTGCAGGCTGATTCCCTAGTGAGTTATGAACCAGTCCGCTCTCAGACAACCAACATAGTAACCAGCCCGATGCAACTATAGGACACCTGGAATCAGGGTTTTATTTTTTTCAGTGGCTGGGGATCTCACATATATTCTCCAGGTACAAACTTGTATTTTCACTGAACTGTCTAGATTTCCTTATTCCCTGTCAACCGAGGACCTATGGACACCCTATTCATCTACAAAGATTTCAAATTATATGAAAAATATTATAAGCATATATACATTTTTCTGATAAAAATGTGTAGTCACACCATTCCATATCAGTGGTTCTTAAATTTAGCTTTTGTCAAAATCAGCTGGGAACTTACTAAAAGATGGATTACTGGGCCCTCTCTCCAAAGTTTCTGATTCAGTAGATCTGGGGTGGGGCCCAGCATCTTGTATTTCTAACAAGTTCCTGGGTGATGATGTTGCTGCGGGTTAGGGACTAACTTTGTAAATCATAGCGTTAGTCTCAAAGAGGTCTGTGGCTTAAGTCTGTGTTCTCCCTGCACATTCAGAATTGACCCAGCCTTGAGAGCTACTTTATCTTTACAGATTGGCTTTTACTAAAATATTAATTACGTAAACTTGGAACTATTGTAGAAAATCTTGGAACTCCCCAGGTTCCCTAAGCCGGTAGCTAGGGTACTATTCCAAATCAGATGCATCTCTCCACAGCTTGGACAAAACCAAGACACCTTGACCCATCCATCTACATGAACTACGACCCCACTGAATAGAAATTGCTCTGGCATTCTGGACAGACAGATTGTGGTTGTCGCCAACTTCTGGATGACCTGCCCTGCTGCCAGAGCAGTGTCTTCACCCCCAACTTCCTCTTCATTATAGATTCTAAATTGCAAACTACAACGTATTAGTCAAACAATTTAGTGTATTACAAATACACTTTATTTTTAATGCAATAAAACAGAGAAGAAGAAAATATCCCAGTACATTATTCCTAAAAAGTATTGCTTCTAAAACTTGTATTCCCATTATGTGTGTATGTCTCTTGTGTGTATGTGTGCGCATACATGTGAGTGAATGTCAGAGGTATATAGACTGGCCACAGTGTAAAATATACTTCTCACTGGGCAAGTAAAAAATGCTTGAAAGCCTATTCTCTATTCGCTAGCTGGCCTTGAAAGGGAGGAAAGCAACAGGTTTCAATGTCATTTTCCATTAGATAAAATTATTTGCCTAAAGAATCTAGGATGTCTGATTGAAATCTGTGAAGTAAGCATCTCTCCTTACCCATCAACCAGTATACTGGGGAGCTTCTCAGCATTTCAGTGCTTTTTGGACAAGAATTATCTTTCAACATCCCTCTCAAAATCTAAGATTAAACAGAAGCATACAATGATCATATTCTCTGTCCTTATCACCTTCATTTGTGCCACCCACTGTCCTAAGCAGAGCAGGGTAGCTTTCACCAACTCGGATCTGTGAAACCCAAAAGAAAACAAAACAGAACAATGGACAGATCTGTGACAAAAGCAAAAATAGCAACGGGCACCATTTCTGTTAACTCCACCTTAATCTCAGACTCTACTCCCTCTTCAGTATGTCATTCTTCTATCAAGTCCAAAGTTGAACTTGGGCCCCAAGCATACTAGATTTCATCCAAAGGTCTGGGGATGTAAGGAGCAGTGGTTGCTAACACAGCAGTCTCCATGTTTAGCCATCATGTGATTTTGTATATGAACATGAACTTCTTAGGGAGATACATGGTAAGAGCAAGACTTAATCATGGTACTTAAGCTTATACAAGAAGGCCTTGACAAAGGAAAGCTCATGGGAACATTCTACCCCCATTCCCTCAGAATGTGAAGCTGCCGTCCACTCTAGGCCAAAACTGATTTTCCTGAATAAACTATAAACTATGAACAGAAAAGTGTGTGTGTGTGTGTGTGTGTGTGTGTGTGTGTGTCTTTGTGTATAAAGCCTTACAATTAAGAAATCTATGAAAATGAGAATTTTTTGTCTACTGGTATTTTGTCCCATGCCCTAAGATTTTCTGTTGATAGGAATAATATTCATTGTTTGCATATGACATCACTAACATAACATAATAAAATAAAACTAAGTTAAAAATAATAAATAAAACCCAGAAAAAGAAATAATATTCATTTTTGTATGTGCCACATAGTAGATGATTAAAAAATTTTTAAACTGTTCACCTCGACATCTATTAACTTTTTTCTCTCCCATTTTTTCTTTATTGTTACTTAAATTTTTTTTCCCAGTATTCCAAGATTCATTCCCCATTCCCCACACCCAGTGCTCCATGCAATCTCCCATCCCCCCACCCCCCTCCCTCCAAGTCCCTCAGTTTGTTTCTGTGTCCAAAGTCTCTGTTGTTTCGTTTCCCTCCCTGGATTACCCTACTTCCCATTTACTTTCCTTCTCCCACTGTCTTCTACATTACCCCTTATGCATCACAAGTAAGTGAAACCATGTGATACTTGACTTTCTCTACTTGGCTTATTTCACTCAGCATAATCTCTTCCAATCCAGTCCATGTTGCTACAAAAGTTGGATATTCATCCTTTCTGATGGAGGCATAGTATTCCATTGTATATATGTACCACATCTTCTTTATCCATTCATCTGTTCATGGGCATCTTGGCTCTTTCCACAGTTTGGCGACTGGCCATTGCTGCAATGAACATTGGTGTACATATGGCCCTTCTTTTCACTACATCTGTATCTTGGGGGTAGATGCCCAGTAGTGCAATTGCAGGGTCATAGGGTAGCTCTATTTTTAATTTTTTAAGGAATCTCCACACTGTTTTCCAAAGTGGCTACACCAGCTTGCATTCCCACCAACAGTGTAAGAGAGTTCCCCTTTCTCTGCAGCCTCTCCAACACTTCTTGTTT
>PITA01032028.1:0-14418 GCA_004023965.1 Spilogale gracilis
AAACAATGGTGATATTTTTCATACCTAAAATGGACTAAGAAACATATTGGTTCAACAGGTGATTCCCAATAGTAAATAGTAAGATAAGTGAGAAAATGGAGGAAGTGGGACAGAGAAAGAATGAGGTGGTCAGAGTAAAAGAGGGAGGCCTTCATTAGAAAAAATGGAGGAGGACTCTTCCCTGGGACTTGTAAAAGCGGGAAGCTTCATTTTATTACTAATCAAAAGAGAACTGATGATTTTCCCCCAAGGGCTACCTCGACAAAATACAATCAAATAATAGTGTTTTGATCTCAGACACAGTATCATATAAACCCCCCCTCCTAATGTTCACCAGCAAAGACACTCAACAACACCTCATATATGTGCGATTTGATACCTGTGACTTCAGGCATTCAAGGAATTCCACAGACTTAGCCAACCCATTGTAATGTTGGCGGTAATAAGGCCAGAAGCTACAGGAAGCCTAAACAGTGCATCATTACTGAGGACCACCGAATAAGAAAGAAGAGTCCCTTTTGCCTGGTTCTTCTACTCCCACCTCTGCACCCTCACTCAAGAGAATTGCAAACTCAATCTACCACTTGCCTGGAAAATAAAAAGCAGTTTCAAGGTATTTGGTTCTTAAAAAAGCATTGGATGTCACAGAGCAGTTGCACTGGGTCTCACGGTTCCTTTTAGAAGACACAGCATATTTTCAAGTATTAAAGTTATAGAAAGCTTCACCAAAAAAGAGCAAGTGTCCAGTAATGAATGCTCCCTCCCCAATGGGCTCAAGTTATCGATATCAGATAAAGGCTATAGTCAATTCTCCCACTGCACCACCCATGCTGTAGGACCGGCAGCAGCACCATCTCTCATCCAGATTTGTGAAGCCTCACAACTGGTCTGGGCCATCCACACTGACTCTCCTTGAGATCTGTGTTCTGGGCTGCAGCCAGTGTTCCCAGGCACAAGTCTGACTGGCAGCACCCGCAAAGGCACCCTATTGCTTAGCCTTGCGAGGTCTGGTCCCTACATCCCTCGCCGTTCTCGCTCACACTATGCTCTAGCCCCCCCCATCACCATGCCCAGCTCTCTCCCCAACCAACTTTGCCACTTGACTACCCCTCCACCCCTCCAACCTCAGTTCAGGCGTGCCAGCTTCAGGGAAGCTTCGCCCGACTCCTCAGCTTGGTCAGATACCCTATGGCACACTTGTCCAATGCTCAGATGTAGAACTTGATATTTCTTTGGTTGAGTATTCAAGTGAATGTCTGTCTCCCACATTTAGGCAATGTAGGAAGAGATCAATCACATTCACCATTTTATTCTCAGTCCTCAGCATGGTATCTGACACACGGTAGATGCTCAATAAATAATTATTTAATTTTAAAACTAAATGAATATCCTTACTGCAAATAAATTGTAAGAATAAATATTAAAAAATTCAAGCGTGAAAATAAGAAAGACAATCATGCATATCTAGTGCCCTTGAAGTAAATGAACATTATCTATAAATCCAAAACTCTCATTTCAGCTCAAAAAGGACAAATGAAATGTAATTATCCTTGCCTCCCAAAGAATCTCTGGTACTAAATTTGAAGGTGCATTCATAACAATACTCTCCCAGGTCCAATTTCCTTAATCATTGGAATCCATTCTCCTTCATAGAGTACACATGTACACAAATTCCAGTATTCTTATGCTGCGGTGGGAAATGTGAAGTCTGCTCTCAGCTATTTTTTAAAGTATCTCCTCAAGAAGTCAAATTCTGTATCTCGACACCACTTAATTTTTTAAAGATTCTATTTATTTATTTGACACAAAGAGGGAGGTCACAAATAGGCAGAGAGAAAGGGGGAAGCAGGCACCCTGCTGAGCGGAGAGCCTGATGCGGGGCTTGATCCTGGACCCTGAGATCATGATCTGAGCCGAAGGCAGAGACTTAACCCTCTGAGCCACCCAGGAGCCCAATACCACTTATTTTAAAGTCCTTTCTTATTGAATCAATATAGCAACAAAGTCATGCTTCCCCTCACTGCAATGTTACCATTGACATTTGTTCTTTACGTCACCACAGTGTCTAGCTCTGTATTGTTTTGGTTCTCCAAACATTTACTGAATTAATGAATGAATGAGTAAATGAAAGCTAAGAATTCTTAATAATTCTATTGTTATTCCAGTGAGATACGTTCACACTGAAAAAAAATTATATTCATTCATCCCTTTCACTTTCTTTTTTTTTTTTTTTTAAAGATTTTTTTTATTTGACAGAGAGAAACACAGCGAGAGAGGGAACACAAGCAGGGGGAGTGAGAGAGGGAGAACCTCCCTGTTCGGCAGGAAGCCTGATGTGGGACTCGATCCCGGGTCTCTGGGATCATGACCTGAGCCAAAGGCAGTCGCTTAACCAACTGAGCCACCCAGGCACCCCATCCCTTTCACTTTCTAAAGCCCTCAATACTCTTTAAACAACCAGTCCTTATAAATAATACTGGAATTTTTTAAGTCAAATTAATTAATGTAATAATAGAATACTTCTCACCGTATCCAACGCTACCAAAATTACTAAGGATGAAAGTGGGACAGGGCGAATGTACATACCATGTATGAGAATAATTCCACACAGGCTGAAGATATAAATTGAATAGGAAGTTAAGAAAATCAGGGGGAAATACGGTGTCAAAAGAAAATTAACGTTGTGGCTAAAGGTAACCAGATGAAGAATCGCGGTGCCTACAAGAGCAGAAAGACATTCAGTGGTCTGGGATACCAGTTAGTAGACAATGATGTTCAACAAGGCACACAACAAAGAATGATTACGCAAACAAGGATTAAAATAGATACCGTTTGGTCTTTGCTTTTAAAACTAAAAAAAATGGGTTATGTATGAAATTGTTTAGCCAATCTTGAAATATTATCACCACCTGATGACTAAACTTCTTTTCCTCTCTGGGTTTAAAGTCGTAGCATTACAAAATAGTTCAACTATGAATCCCTGATTTTCAAAAGTGAAAGAAAAGTTTGGGGATACATAGGTTCATAACAGACATGCCTAAAAAAAGGATCTAGAATATTCTCTTTGGTCTAAAATCTTGTTTCTGCAATGCAGCAAATACAATCATAGATTAATAAGTTCTTCCTAAACCTATTTCAACCATCATTTGAATTTTTGGTTCCTTGGGGAAACTGAAAGCATGTGTTACACACTGAAATACTTGGATATCACAGAGAAAAAGACATTTTAATCTGAAATCATCAGTACGGATGGTATTTCTGTTTTTTTCCTCTCTGTGACATTACAATAGATTTTAACCAAAAGGGTATCTGGCCACTCCATAGCATTTTTTACAAACGTTATATAAGTTTTGGCTAGAATCACAGTATCTTTGAGAATGTTTTTTAATTGCATTTCTGAATGTATAATATGGCAATAATAACTATCAGATTTCCCTGCTTTTGAACCAAAAGATGTGCCACTGGTGATGGTGATTAAAGTGATAATAATAAAAAATTACAATGATGAATTTCTTATAGTCTAAAAATATTGTTAAGTATGATATAAAACCCCTTCTAAAGTTCACTGGACAGTTTCAAAGTATTTCTTCAGCTTTAAGATATAGGTTTAAGGTTCTATTGGTTTTTCGATATGAAGCAGCTACTTAACAGCAAACATTGAAAAAGAATCTAGATTGCCAGAATTCAGTCAAATAAATAATTTTCTCCATAGTAGCTATGATTTCGGCTCAAGAAAATTTCCATTGCTGAATGATAGAATAGGAAGAATCTAGACCTGGGAACATAAAATCTGTGGTTTCCATCCTGACACTATCATTAAAACACATACTTTAGGAAGAAATTGGATTATAATCATGAATACGCCCAAAGAAATCCTAAAAGCAGGAAAGAAAAGAAAAAAGATTTCCAAAATAGGGACACGGCAGGTGGAGTTCCAGGCAGGTGCCCTATCCAGATCTGACTCCTCAGCAGAGCTGAGGAGCCTCTCTTTCTCGAGATCACTTTAATCCATCCTTTGCAATAGCCTTCCTCTGTGTCTGCTTCACAGGGGATCTTGACACAAAATGCTCAGTCTTAATGTCCCCATGTGTCAAAATGCTTCTCCTCCCCTTCAAGGATCGGAGTTGGTTTGTCCATGAAGCCTTCATTATTCATTTCCCTCCAAAAAAAATAATAATTTCTATTTGTCTAAACTCCCACAACAAAAAATGGCACTCGTCTTTTGGACACTGATTATTAATTATGTATGTGGTTTTCTAGGCTTCCTGTCAGGATCTATGCCCTCTCAGGGCAGGACCTATCTCCCATAAGTCCCTCTCTATCCTATAATTGCTAACACAGGGGATTGAGCATAGCAGGTACAAAAATATCTACTAGATGAACCATCGGTAAGAATTATGATAGGCAGATAAGTAGCTAGATAGAAACAACATTCTATCTCTACTGTCAACACGTTAAAACCTGAGGGGGTAAAACGGAAGCTATGCTGCAAGTCTCCAGATAGTGAGAGAAATAAACATACATTTTTAAACCATACATTATCAATTTTTACTCATCATGAGTAGATATAAAAGTAATCACTGACAAGGTACACCAGCTTGCATGTTTTCACGTCTTGCCCTTCAGCACTTCGCACAGCTTGAAACTGTAGGGTCCAGAGCTGTTACTTCAATGTCCTCTTTTGCATAAGCTAGGTCTTTTCCTAGTTTAACACAGTCCCTAAATATCTCGTATTTAAGTCTTGGCTTGGGAAATTTGAGATTAAAAACCTTCCATTTGGATGCTCTGCAATGCAGCTAAGTACCTCAAAGGGGAGTGTTTAAATTAATGGAAGATTAAAGCAAGGAAGAACATTCTAAAAGGTATTCTCTAATGGGGCTTTGTCACCACCTTCTCTGTTTTATTGGGAAAATAGTCTTCTCCCCGGGGGGCTGAAAGTTTATATGCCAAACATCAGTCTAGTTTAACTATTTAAAGTTAAAAATGTCAGAGGAAAAAAAAGTTTGTAATGGAAATGCTGACAGGCCATGAAGTAAGGAGGCACAAGCAGGTGCTCCTGGAACCCAGGGTCATAATTCAATCAAGCTGTATTTTGACGTCATCTGTTACAGAAAAAAGCCAAATGGTTTATGACCAGCACCAGAACCCCCGAGATTAAATTACAGCCCTGATATTTAATCATGGGTCTTACTTTGTTATTTTTAATAACACAATACATTTTAACAGTTATCCGTCAACTGCCTTAGCCAAATTGGAACACGTGATGACAAGTGAGCCTGATTATGATGTCCATCTCCCATAATCTAAATTTTTATTATTTTTTCAGAAATGGTAGATCATATACGTTTTCCTGTTCTTAAGAAACATACAGTTGGTACCAACGGATTGAGTCCAAACCTTAATGAAAAACAGCGGGTCAGGACATCTGTATTTCTGTCCTATTATAGCCAATAAGCGACTGTATGATTTGGGCAAAAGACATTTACTCCTCCCAAACCCTAGCTCTTTACCTAAAAAATAACAGAACTTCTCTAAAATCTCTTATACATCTAAATTTATATATAAATTGGTTACTTTAAAATCAATATTTTGTAGTTTCTTTGAGATTCCCTGAGGATCTAAATGCAAAAATTTTATAGCTGAAAAGTTGATGAATTTTTAACTCAATTAAAATGACATGAGAATTTGTAAGCTAAAATTTGTAGAGACAATCAGCAAACGAAACAGGTTCTTTAAAAAAGTAATGTACAAATACTGCTGAACATGTGAAGAGTTGTTTTCAAACCAAATCAACACGGGCACATCCAACAATGGGGCGCAGTAATAAACTACATATAGTAATTACCACCAATGGCAGTCTAGAAAGTCATTCATTAAAAGTTAATTGTCACACGAAAGTACAAAAGCATCCACTTGAACAATCTAGTGGCTGCACCTTTAAATAAAATACTTTCTTATGATCCTGAAACTTATCCATATAAACTGATTTTAAACACACCTGGGCATTTGATATGCTGATTAACTGAGTCTTTATTTATTTTAGAAATGAAAGTAAACATGACAACCTTTTTCAACGCTTTTGCTCTTTCTATGAGTTGGACACTAAAAAAAATAGTACATGTATTGCTTCTAACAAAGCATCAACCAACCTTCTCTAAAGAGTAGATGAGTACCTCTCAAACATCTCTCCCATAAGCGTTAAGAGACATATGGTTCAAAAGTATCCACCTAAAACTCATGTGCAAACTCACTGTTGAGTCTAATTGGCTCATGGATTTAGAAAATGGATAACACAAGTGTAAGCTTATAAATGTGGGGGTCAGTTTTGGAAAATTTCATCCAGAGTAATAAGAAACCAGTGACATAAATAATCTTTAAACACACATACACACACACACACACACACACACACCCCTATGATGTGCTGTACTTTCTCTAATGCTTAGTGCTATCCAATTAACTTGGACTAACACCTGGTCATAAAATATAGTTCATAAAATAAAAAAAGAAGAAGGGGGGATTTTTTTTTTTCTGTTCTACCTAGCTTCATTTTGATGCTGGATCTGGGCAAGATCTGACTTACTCAACATATAGATTTATATTCTAAAGGTTTGGCCAAGAACATTTTGGTTCAAGACTTGTAAACTGAAGAACATTTCAAAACACACCATGTTCCTTATTAGGCAACTTGAGATCTGTTATCTTGGCTTATGGGAACAGATCTAAATAGCATCATAATACTAAACGTTGAAAATCACAGGCCTGGGGCCACCAGGACTCAACTCTGTGCCTTGGACGAGGTTGCAAACTTCCAATATAAAATGTAGTTTACCATTAGGAGTAAATGTTTGATCTGTAAAGCTTACAAAATTACTTTGTTTATCATAGCAGATGAAAGCAAAAAGGAATAATTTTAAGCTCAAAACAAAACTGTTTATATGACAGTCTTTACTGCTCCATGATTCTAAGCATTTAAGACAGATTCGAGCAATTAACAGCATAAACTTTCATTACATAGTTCTATTATATATGTTTATGTGACTTAGCTGTTCATCTGTTATTTAAGTGATTTTCTCATTACAATAGTAGGGTAAAGATAATTTGCTGATGCTGTCAAAAATGTTAAGCATTTCTGTCTCAACAGATCTTGGATCCCCATGCTTGTTTAATGCATTTTATTTACTTAAGTCAGTGTCAAATAGAGTACTGCTTCTTCCTTCTGAATTTAGAAAACGTAACATTTTAAGCACATGTCTGGTAATAGACACATCAAAACTTCAAAACTGCTTATTTTAGTAATGCAGATGGAATTTAGGATTATTGTTCCTGAATACTAAGTTTCAAAGATCTAACAATGAGCTGCAAAACTTTTTTGTACAGTTAAAAATAGTAAATCTTCATTTTTTAGATATTAACAGAGCAGGCTTGATTACCTCAACTTTTGGTTTGATGAGGTACACAAAAATAACTGAAAACCAAGAATTTTCATGGGCAACCATGCAGACTATCTATTCGCAACAGAATGAAAGCACAACTTTCAAAAGAGCTACTAAATTCTCCTCATAATAATAACAATAATAGACGAGGTTACATTGCAATCCAACATAAATAAGAAAGCCAGCTTATCATATGGATACTAAGGCAGGAAAAAAAAAACACAGTTTATATCATTATCTTAGATATGTTTTGAAAAAGTGCTTATCTCCTCTAAAGATCGGAATAATATTACAGGCCAAGCCTCAATAATATAGTCTCATGTCTACATAATCTTGAAAAATAATCTATATCAGACTATGTGTGTGTGTGTGAAAAGGACACTGAGTTAGGCAGACCTGGGTTTACAACCTAATTTATTACTGGCTGCCTTGAGAGGATGTCATTGAACATCTCTGAATCTCAGTTTCCTCATCTATGAATTGAGCATGGTAGTCCATGCATCTCATGGTTCTCGTGAGGATTCAAAAAATACGATAAATGTAAGGCACACAGTATACCACGTGACATATTAAGAAGCACTTATATTTTGTCAGTGTCATGCCCATCCATACTTTATTATTCAATCTAGTATCTTGCAAATAGTCACAGGGGAGGTCAGGTAAAAGAGAATGATCCATAATCCAAAATGCAGTTCTAAACCTTAAAAAGCATTCAAAGGGCACATGCAGAAGTCCCCGATCCTACTATGCAACACAAATTATAGAAAAACACAGTAGCGCAGACAGAGGTATTCCCGCAGACAGAGGTATTCCCTTAAAGGATGTTCGGAGCCATAAAGAATTAGCAAATCAAAACATGTTTCTTAGAATAGCAAATAAAGGCACAGGTTAGAACCTCAGTTTCCTTTCACTGTACTAGGAAGGCACTGGGCTGTCTCCTCCTAAGGGGTTGCTATCCCCAAAATTCTATGATTCTAATATAATGGGTTTAATGCCACTTCACTTGTTTTTAAATCAACTAAAGTACTCCATTCCTTACAAAAAAGCCATACCACCATTGTGAACTGTAATACAATAGTAAGGCTGTTTGAAAATGTGCACATACATACAAATACACAGACACACACACACACAAACATACACACACACACACACAATTAAATGATTCTATTCAATGAATGCCTTTAAGGAGAGATCAGTTTTGTTTTGTTTTGTTTTTTTCACACCATAACCATGAACTCCAACTGTTCCAGATAGAAATTAATTCAGGATGCTGACCTTTTGAATTTTCTCTGTGATCTAAAAAAGCACCCATTGGATCAATTTTTCTTCTCCCTGAATTTACTAAATTGATGTGTCATTTTGGTGTTATGTGGACAGAGGTTAACTAACCTGTATGAACATCAAAAAATGTTTCTCCTCTTGCAGAAATGACCACAACAGGGATGTAGTGAGTTTTACTGCTGCTCTTAATTGTTCCAACACCCATTCATTTGGCAATCCTTAACAAACACTGAACACCTAAGTAAAACTAAACAGTTGGGGGGGGGGGGGAGCTCAACTTTGAAACTAACAGAGGAAGATGGAACATCCATCACAGACTAACTGTAAATACATATAACAGATGTGACGAGGGCTGTTCTTGCGTATAGATCATTTTAGTGGCCCAATTCGAAAACTACGTTTTAAGAAGATGCCAAAGCTAGTATGTTTCCCTTTTGCTCCTAAAAGACTCGGAGTAGCCAAGTAAACTGTATTTTTGTTATAAGAGAAAATCAACCCCTGTTCATCAGTAAATTATAGATGCTAGGTGCATTTTTTTTTCTTTTGGTGACTCTGCCACCCTACTTTTTAACAAGAATAATTTTCCAACCATCCAGGTATGTCTATGCTTTTAGTATGTTTTAAGATCAATGATAGAACAGATATTAAATCCCTTTGTATAAGTTACCATATAGGTTACAACTATTTCTTAAAAATAATTCCAGAGCCCACCAATTCATTCTGTTCAGGTCATCGAAGCTCTGAACCATCATGGCTGAATTGTTTTAGTGCTCTCTGCTGAACACCTGCAAACATCAAACAAAAACTGCTGGTCCTTTCCTGGGTTGACAAAAGCCTTTCATGTGAAAAATGCTCCCTGGGAATGTCAGGCTGTAGCTCAGGTTACATTCCATTCTCCCTAGCAGTCTCACCATTTCTTAAGGTGGTAGGGAAAACCATGTTTGTGAAATGAAAGATTAAAGGGAATATGGCCACATTTTATTTTCATTCCCGCATTGCAAATCACGATGGAGCATCCTATATTAATCGACTCAAAAGCTATTGGGAACTTTAAGCATGAAATATCACTATGCCTCACTTTGAAGAAATATGGCTGGTTTTGTAAATATGAACAGTCTACTTACTTCCATTTGGGTCTTTCTTTTCTTAGACCCAAGTTCCAAAGCTACCCATGAAAGGGACATCTGAGCCCACTCAAGACAATGGCTATTAATCTGAAGAAAATTTAGAAAATCATTTCTCTCTCCAAAGTTTCCTAGTTCACCCTTCCAGTTAAAGAGCAAAGTGCAGTTTTCCTGATTTTTCTATTTGATATTCTTTAAAAGATATTTATCTTTGTTATAGACTGGAAATATAAGCCATTTTTTTCACTAATAGCCCTGTGTTCAAATATGTCTTGAATAGATGAGAAAAACCAACACCACAATCTGTACTCCATATATTACAGTCACTATCATACTGCAGTGGATGAATACCCTGCATTTTCAATCCAGCTGCCAGAACAAAATAGCTACTACACTTTTTTTACCTTTACAAGCAAACATTGGAGCCTGGAAAACTGCAACTATGATACACTGTAACTTAAAGTTCAGCACCTTAAAATAATCACAGCATCCTCATTAGAAATATCATAACACCCCTTACTAAGGATGAAGCCTCTTCTAGGATTATGCATGTGTGTGTGTGTGTGTGTGCGCGCACGCACTTGTGTGTGTTTCTGTGTGTATATACATTTGTCTTAAGAACTGTGTAAGTTCAATATATAATCACTTACTAAAATGCATTAATACATATTCATACTTATTCTGCCTGTACTCTCTGTAAACATTAAAACATCATAGCAAGGACTTTTTGAAAATGTGAACACAGAAAAGGGACCAGATGCACAGTTGTCTTTTTAAATGTAACACAATTTCATGCTTCTAAATCACTTTACTTTATTAAACCATACCTAAACTGATACACTTAAGTTATTCCAAATGTGTCAGTCTTCACAGAGTGCAAAAGAGTTTTTTGCACTTTGAAAGCAGTCTATCTCTGGGCCTTTGACATAATCTACTTTTAGATTTAAGCTGAATACACATTTTCTTAAGTAAAATCATGAAGAAAATTACTGTCGGAGATAAAGTTAGTTACTGTTTTGATACTGTGTAACATGAAAAATTAATTTGGCTGCAAGAGATACTTGTACTCATCTTTACTTCAAAGTTGTGTAGAGAATACAACACCAAAATTTGGAAGACATAATATCAAGACAACAAAAAATGTGAAGTCCCTAAATGGAAAATATAACGGGGTTCAATACAGCAGAACACAAATATGTGGTCAATAGTACTTTTAATCAAAATGGATCCCAAAATTTAAAAGATAAAATAGACCTATAGGAGGCATCTTGTATTCTCTAATACTATGAATCAAATTATAGAGATATAACTTAGTCTTAACGGGGGCCAGAAGAAAGAGAAGTAACTTACTTGGAAATGAGCAACTTTTAAAAGCCACTGATTTTATAGAAGCATACCAATTATACAAATCACAAAAGTGAACAGATTTCTTTCATTGCCAGAGCATCAAATGAAAATTAAGAGATGTCAAATTATATTCAATAGTTAACAGAAAATTCCACTGGCATCTCACAGCTCAAAGATGTCAACATTTACCAGTCTGACTTAAGAATGGTACTCCGTCTAATGTAGTGTTATTACCACTAACCGGAATTCCTAAAATACTACAGCTGCTTAAAAAGTATAAATGGATTTAAGCCTAAACCTAAAGGATAGCAGACAAGCATGTATGCATCCTTCCTATATGAAATTCACAGGACAAAAACAAAAGAAATTAAGTGAATATCATATTTTCAGTTTTCTCTCTAATAAGAGACCTTCGGGGAGTCCCCTATTAAAACTCTTCCTTAGATGCCAAATAATTATTACACACACAGATTCCTTTGTGAATAACGCTAACGTCTTTTTTAAGCATCACCCAAAGACCTCTCATTTATAAAATGTAAAAGTCCTTCCAAATCTTCAACTTTAAATAGAGCAAAAATTCACCGCGCAAGGAAATGCTTAGGGGAAAAAAAATACCTGAAGCACCAAAAAGAATAGTTTAAAGATAAATGAATTCATATTTTGCTCTCAGAGAGCAAGAGGTTCTCTATTTATAGTTACGGTTTACTATGCAGGATTCATCCACAAAATTAAGTGCTCACCTCTTTAAAAGGGTTAATTATACATAGTACCTAA
Organism: Spilogale gracilis; assembly: GCA_004023965.1. Classification (NCBI taxonomy): domain Eukaryota; kingdom Metazoa; phylum Chordata; class Mammalia; order Carnivora; family Mephitidae; genus Spilogale; species Spilogale gracilis. The sequence goes on from PITA01032028.1 coordinate 11,966, forward strand.
TAATTAATATTATTTACAGGATATTTTTTTGAAAGTTAGTTTTTCCCTCTATTTTCAAATAAGGAAATAAATTTATTTTTCCCATGTCAACACTGGCCTTATCGTCACATGTCTGATTACAACTGTATTAGAAAATTGATTTTAAATTAAGTAATGGAATTCTGAGACAGTTTCCTTGGTTGATAAAAAAGCCCTAATTTTAATTTTGCAAAAGATAACATTTTGTGTAAGTTATACTAATGATGGATAATGAAATAACTATATCATTACAGGCTAAAATTTCAATGACTTTTTCAGAACACTTCAACAGAGCCAAAAATATACAATGAGTGAATAAACAGCTAAGAAAAGAATTTACATACTTGAGCCAGTAAAATGTCCACTCGCCAAAGAAGTTGGTCCATTTTTTCCACTGCTCACAGGAGGTGAAAACATCTAAAAGAAACAAAGAAATATTACTGTCCAAAAGAAGACATTTGTGCCTTTAGAGTTTGTCAAAGATCTTTCATACTCTTACCAAATAGCTTGAGAGTTTAGGCTAAGGGTTCATTTTAATAAAAATACATCACCATCCAACTTAAAACCAAAACTAGTATAACATTACTAGCCCCCCCCCCTTACCACTCTATTCTTTCTTTTTCCTCAGGTTCATTAGATTGCCAGCACTAGGCAATACTGCTACACTTTAAACAAACACAGTCCCCATAATGTTATCAAGATTCAAGTTGGAAGGCAGTGGCCTCTCTAGAAAACACTAGTTCTCAAAGGAGAAGAACAAAGTTGTTTGTTTTATATTGAAAACCTTGGCCATAAACGTGGCAATGTCCATTTCCATCCCGTATAGGATTTGCCTGTCATATGTGAACCCAAATAAATATAAAAGTGCCACCTGCACTAAATTCTCATTTCGTCTCTAACATGAGAGCAATTTGTAGCAAGACTCTCTCTCTCACACTCTCTCTCTTACTCTCTCACACTCTCTCACTCACTCTCTCTCTCTCTCTCTCTCTCTCTCTCTCTCTCTCTCTCTCTCTCCAGCATTTATTTCGACCCTAATTGGTTTCCCTCTTCTTCGACGTATCTAGTGGATAATGCGCACCTTCCCTGAGTCAGAGCCTGCAAAAAGCAAAGGAACGAATGGAGAAAGTGCAGCAAGCAGAAAGGGGGCTATAAAGCTGCCTAGGGCTACATTTCCTGGCAAAACTTCCGAAAGCCATTTCTCCAGAAGAAGGTCCAGAAGAGCAGCAGCGGCAGCAGCGGCAGCGGAGGCGGCGGCGGCGGCGGCGGCGGCGGCGGCAGCAGCGGCGGCAGCAGCGGCAGCAGCAACATGAAAGAGCCCCACTTAGAAGGCGGTTTGGATTTTATTTGTGTGTTTCGTGGATTCTTTTTATTTTGCTTCGCAAATGCATCTTACACCAAACTCATCTGGCATTAAAAATGAATTAATTCCCCTGACAGGTCTGGGACTTGGTTTGGGAAAGGGAAGCAAAGGGATGGAGAGGGAACAACTACAGCCGTAAAACTCCACAAGTGTGTAAGTTTGGCTTTGTGCTGATCTCACGACTGTGAAATTTACCAAAACAGTCTAAAGGATTTTAAGGAATGTATGATGCTCAGCACACATATACGAGTTTTCAAAATCCTAGCAAAAGATGTAACTAAGAGGACTACCGGTCCTACCAACCCAAAGCATCATCAATTTAAAACTTTAAGAGACAACTGGGTCTCCTAATTTCTCTTCTCCAATTCCAAAAAAATATAAAATAAAATAAATAAAATGAGTAGTGTGCAAAGTATCAGTACTCTCATGTTCAGATAAGGCTAGGTTTTAAGGTTGTCTGTCTTTTCATTTGGGGTGAGATTCCATTATTTTGGAGGTCCAGTGGGTAGGGAATTCAAGGCAAGTAATTACACTCTAGGGGGGAAAAAAAGCCTGAATCGTCCATCACACCCAAAAATTGTAGTTAAAAAACTTATCAAAAAGACCTTCATTTTTGCTAAGGAGTCGGCCAATTAAAAATTATTCCTGTCCTTTAAACTACTACTGGTTTCTAGTTGAAGTGTTTGGGGTTTTTGTTTTGTTTTGTTTTGTTTTTTTTCACAGCTGTTGTTAGTTTCCACCGTTCTTTCTTACCGCACTGAAATCCAGTAAATCACTCAGCTCTTTGTCCGTCCCTAAGGCAGCCATTCGCTGTTGGTGATGCATTTTAGCAAAATCACACAAACCTAGAAACATGGAAATAACCGCAATCAGAAAATCCAGTCCCAATCCTTGGAGAAAACACAATCGGATTTTTGGAGACTGGGGGGGTTGGGGGTGGGGATCTGGGGGCGGGCGGGATTAAGGTGGAAAGGAGGGAGGGATGGGAGAGTTTGTTGGTTTTTGTTTTTTTGTTTTTTGTTTTTTAAGATGGAATAGGCAGCAATAGCAAAAAAAAAAAAAAAAGCGATAT
>PITA01032029.1:0-14425 GCA_004023965.1 Spilogale gracilis
GGGAGCTCCGAGGCAGAGCACAGAATAGGTACAAAGCATCTGTCTAAGATCCCTTATGGGAAAAAGAAGAAAGAGAGGAGAATGAGATGGAGGCAGGGGGGAAATGAGTAACAGTTATTTCAAAGGACACAAATTAGCCACCCCCAAACAAAACTCAAATTATATGCATCTAATTTAAATTGTAGATGTGCCTTTAAAAGTTTCTAGCAACAAACTATGGTAAATAAAAATCAATTATACAAGACATGTTACAACCAGGCTAAGATGTAAGGGTTTACACTGGTATATTTTTTAAGACTTAAGTATTTGCTTTATTTAGTGAAAATAATATATGTGCATGGCTTTGCACAGGCAGATTTATACCCTACTGTTCCTCTCATCTTACTTTTTTTCATGAAATCTCAAGTCCCTCAGCCACAAATTCTTCTGCCATAGTTTTTTTAGCTTAACAATCATTCCGCCTTAGAACTATATGAGCAGTGTCTCTGAGGCCACTGAGCGCACCCTCCAATCACACCCTCTCCTTCCAACTAAAGGTAAACAAGCTCCTGAATTTTCTCATAATCATTCCCTTGCTTTTGCTACACTGTTACCTGTAGCTCTAGTTTGATCATTTTCACTGCTATATATCATGCCATTCAATTACCAGATCAAAATGTTTATTCTCATGCTAATAGCACTTGGTTTGACTCCAGTTTTAAACTATTGAGAATGATTCTGCTGCAAACGTTCTTGATGTTGTCTACTAAGGCACATTCACAAGAGTTTCCAAGATCTTGAAGCAGGAGTAGACTTCTGGGTTGTACAGAACAAGCATGCCCAAATTCCCTAAGCATTGCCAATTTGATATCCAAAAGACTTGTACAAAGTTACACTCCCAACAGTATTTCCATTGTTCAAGACCCTAGGAAATGCCCAGTATGTGTCATTTTTTTAAATTTCCACCCTGGTAAGCATGAAATTTTATCTTCCAAAAAAAAAATTATCTTTTCGGTTTAATTTGCATGTCCTAGATACCTAATGAAGTTGAGCATCTTTTCAAAGATTATCATGATTTCCCCTTTTATGAAGCACCTAATCACCTATTCACTCATGTTCCCACTGAGTGGTTTTCCTTTCCTTTATTGTCTTGTGTATATTCTGGACACAAGCCTTTTGTCAGGTAAAGGTGCAGGAAATATCTTCTCCCTCTTTGTGGCCTTTTTCCTTTTCCTCTTAACTCTGTGGTTCACTTACCAAACAGAAGTTTTTATTTTAACGTAGTCAAATCTATCTTTTTTTTTTTTCATTTCTGTTCAGTGATTTCTTTTGTACTCTGAACTTACTCCTGAGCTCAGCAAGTTATTTTGGTGAAGGGAAATGCAAGTGAGAAGCCAAGCTTTTTTTTTTTCTTTCAATGTGTTTATTATTGCATTAGAGAAAAGAAGGCACAAGCATCTCATTCTTTTTTTTTTTTTTTTGTCATTGAGTAGAATGTACTCATCAGAACGGGGTTCTAAAATATAGGATAAAGGCCTGGCATCAGGAGGAAACGTTGGAGAAATTGTGCAGTTCAGCCGCATCTTGAAAAGTGAGCCAGTGGCCGAAAAACAAGGCAAGAAATTAGGGAGAGTCATCACTTGGTTGATATTATTTGGACCTCAAGAGGGATAGTAGCCAGAAATCCCAAAGGAATCTCACAAAGTAGACTAGAGCATCCAGACCTGACTGCTCTGACAGCATAGGACCCCAATTTATAGTGACCAACTTATAATGAGGATAGTCACAAGCAAATGAAGCAAAAAGTCATAAGAGATGGAGCCCTTCAAGTTTTGGAGAGATCTAGGAGGGGGCTGTACCATGGACCAAAAAATAAATAAATAAATAAATAAATAAATAAATAAATAAAAATAAAAAGGTTATGTTATAACCAGTAAGGAAAGGATTTATGTGTAAAAGGCTAACTTCAGTCTATGCACTCTAAAGAGACCCTTAAGACTTGGGTCAAAGTGAGTGAAAATAACAAATTATGCAGTTTCATGGCTACATTGTCTCACCTGGCCAATTTACCAGCAGCTTCTCTTGGGAAGAAACGCCAAGCAGGCATCAGGAACCCAGGGTTGGCACAGGTGGATCTCAGCTCCTGTCCCCATGTGTAAGGAATCAGAATAAAAGCAACCCCCGGGGCACCTGGGTGGCTCAGGTGGTTAAGCATCTATCTGCCTTTAGCTGGGGGTCATGATTGCAGGGTCCAGGGATCAAGCCCCACATCTGGCTCCCTGCTCAGCGGGAAGCCTGCTTGTCTCTTTCCCTCTGCCTGCCCCCTCTACCCCTCCCCACTTGTGCTCTCTCTGTCAGACAAATAAATAAATGCATCCATGCAACCCCTGCTCTGATTGCTCTCTCTGCCCTTGCCCCCTGGAGGGTATGCCAGATGACAGAAATGCTACATGGAGTTATTCAAACATTGATTGAGCATTTCCTATGTCCAGACAATGTGCTAGCATTAGGGATATTGAAATAATCTACATTTCCTGGCACTCAAGATATTCACAGAAGATATGGTATATAACCCGTTTCTATCTGCAAGCCTCTTAACCCCATAGCCTGGTTTGACTCATCTTTCAAATTATGATAGAAATGACTTCCTGGGTAGATTTCACTGGATAACTGTGAGGCTAGAAATTTGTAATATTCAAAGGCTATCTAGAATTGAATGTGATGTATACATATTACATCACTAATATATTTATACTAAGGCTGTTGGGCTTCTTTCAAATTCTGCCATGAGTTTAAAATTCTTATTTTTCAGTTTTCTCTTTAGAGAGGCCTGAAGAGGGTGTAAAGAAGAAAGGGCTTCCCCATGATGGCACAGGCAGTAAAAAGAGAAGTGATGAAGAGGATGACCTGGTGTGGGGAAGGCCAGTCTGCAGTCAGGTCACTGAGCATCTGGCTGCTTTGTGGTTCTCCAACTCTGGCAAAATAAGGGCCACCCAGAGTTGATAACAGTTACGGCAGTGATGATGGGATGCAGCTCAGAAATTTGCATACTACACTGTGACTGCAGGTAACCGGATACAGGTTACCGATGGGCTACCACAGGTTACCCTGTGATTTAAAGCTCACCTTCAGCCCTATCCCTACTGAGCATGAGGAAATCAAATGGATAAGTGACCATTTCACAGTTTGTTCAATCAAAGGAGACAACCGGGCAGATGACACAGGCCCCAAAGAACAAGATGGCCTTTTCCATTTACTAAATTAGCTAACTCCCAAATCTGTGCTATACTTTGAGATACAAATCACCCATTAATCTTCAACAAGGTTTTAACCTTAATATCAAAATTCCGACCGTTACTTCATCTACCCATTCTCCAGGTCTCAAATTGGGGTTTGGAAAATTAGCATCATTTTCAGGGCTTTCCTCTTTCATTAGAGTTTAATTTGTCAAAGCACTCAGGTTTATTGACAATGTAAGAAACCTTTTGCTAAGGGGAAATGGAGCTGTTTCTATAATTTTTGGATCATTGAGAGATGGAAATAAATCAGTGAAAAATTCTCAAATTCTGCTGTGTTGTGAGGCCAAAGGCATCGATGGCCAGGAACACCCTCAAATGAGTTATTTATGGAAATTTTGCTTCTCCTATATATGCTCTGAATTCTTTGTACGTTAAACTAAAGTCATATTGTCTACTTGGCAACCTTCAAGGTACTTATTTCAATACTTGATTGGAGTTAAACAGCATGAATTAAAATGGTTCCAAGAAGTAAGAAAATTAAAAGACACCCTTCCAAATCTCATGAAGCATTCACAAGTAAATCAATGTAGAACATTTGCAAATGATAAAAGAGAAATCCTGGCAGATAATGTTATCAATATGTGTGTTCAGAAGGCAGAGCAATATGACTTAGTATCTTTTGGATCCATCTGGTAAACTTATGTGAGTCACATAATGTACTGGGCAGTTTATTTTAAAAATCCAATAGTACAACAATCATGCCTTTTTAGAAAATGGGGGGTTATAATTCCCACTATCAGATGAACAGAAAGAAATCGTGAACACATTCGAATACCTATCATAGGCAGCAACTGCACCTAACTGACCTACGGAAGCCCTTCCTTACCCATGGTTCCACTGTCCACAGTTGCCCAGAGTCAACCATCACCTAGGAAGAAGACGATCCCCACCCACCTTATGTTTAAGATTTTAAGTAATCACTACACCCTGCCTGGGACTTGAACTTGCAATCTCAAAATCAAGAATTCCATGCTCTCCTAGCCAGCCAGGTACCCCAGATGATCCTCTTTTTGATGTATCTTCAGAAGGTCAATGCTACGTCACAACGCCTACATAATTCACGTTCTTCATTTCATTGTATATGGTATTTTCTCATCTCATATCATGATCAAAACAAAAGTGGATACAGTATAATAAAGTGTTTCTAGAGAGAAACCACACTCACATAACTTTTAGTACAGTTTATTGTTACAATCGTTCTGTTTTATTATTAGTTACTGTTGATATATTACTGCGTCTAATTCATAAATTAAACTTTATCATAGTTACGTGTGTATTAGAAAAAAAAAAGTAATACATAGGGTTTGCTTCTATCTGTGGTTTCAGACATCCCCTGAGGGCCTTGGGCTGTAACCCCATGAATAAGGGAAGAAGAGGACTCCTGTATTTGAAAAATATTCTCTAATCATGTGCAGAAAACCTAGACCAAGATGAAAAAGCATGGTGAAAAAAAACACAACCAACTCATATTTCAACTTAACAGGCACATGGAAATGATTTTTGTAAAACTATGCTACTACAAGAGAGGGAAGGATAAGTTAATCCATAGCAAGGTGATATGAGATTAAAAATATATCCTATTAGTACCTTTCTAGCCCATTAATTGAATAATTTTCAACTCATCACTTCAACTCCTACAACTCATACTATATACAGCTGGTGTCTCTGATATGTCTGTTCTAACCCACCACCCCAATAGCTTATTGAGCATGAAAACTAACTTAAGAAATATGGATCAGTGCAAGTGCCCCCTAAAAAAGAAAGATGAACCCAGCAAGACATTCTACTGAAATGTTTCAGCCTGTGTGTTATGCTTACGGAGGGGCGATGCCATCTGAGACTCGAACTGGCGCCTAATACAAGCAGATAAAGTGGGTCATCAGCCACTGGCTCCACCTCAAGCTCAGCTCACACCTGGAGAGCCCAAGGCCTGCCCAGCTGACACCTGTTACCGCTCCAAGGATGGTAGTGAGTAGGTTCGAAGAAACAATGGCAGCCACCACAAAGCATTTCACTTCCTTGGGCTGTGTCCTCTCTGGAATTATAGTGTGAACTCAAATTCCTAAAATCAGTATGACGAAAAAGACATTCTGGGGCTGCACCCAGTTTTCACATTAAGCAGAGGAGAGAGTTTTCAAAGACAGGATGCTACGTGTTCTGACCTGAGTTCTTGTTCTTCCTTCATGTCGTCCTTAAATCGGATTAAGGATCTTCATCCCCATGTCCACTGAAATCCTTCACATATAAGCTAAGCATACCTACAGGCTGGTCTCTCTAAGTAAAAGAAAGGTGTGCCATGGGAAGAGGAGACCTAGGCCTCATGTCTCTCCACTCCTCTTTCGAAGGCGGGCACTGCTGTGCCTCTCTGTCGCTTGTTTTAAGTGAGCATGGCTGACCTTCAGGAACCTTCTCCACTCGGTGCTCCAAATAGCTCTTGCCAGTTAACTGATCCTCATAGAAAAGAGCCAGCAGTTCTGAGGCAGCAGAATGCACACGGGGCTGAGAAGCAGCCAGCTTCACCACTAGTCCACCGAGTAACTTTGACAATTCACTTTACCTGGCTAAAAGCTTCCTTTACTAAAAAGGAAAATCCCCCTAATATTCAATACCCCAAAATGTGCTATGCAATTACTGTGATAAACTATGACTTGCATTGCTTTTAAACTATCTGATCTTTTAGCAAATTAAAATGTAGATAGTTTCCAGAAAGATCATAAGCATTTATTGGTGAGCGGGTTTCCTGAACTAAATAACAAATTAGCCAAGTGTTATGCTGTTGTTGTCTACATGTAAGCCCCTCTCCAATTTATTATTATATACTGATTATGGGGAGATATTAAAATGTGCACATCATGGTGAGTACTGCATAACATACAGAAATGTCAAATCACTATGTTGTGCATCTGAAACTAACATAACACTGTATGTCAACTAAGATTATAATTTTTAGGGGTATCTGCCTTCAGCTCAGGTCATGATCCCAGGATCCTGGGATGGAGCCCCAAGTCTGGCTCTCTGCTCAGCAGGGGGCCTGCTTTTCCCTCAGCCTCTCTGCCTGCTGCTCTGCCTACTTGTGGTCTCCATCTCTCTGTCAAATAAATTTAAGAAAAAATCTTTTTAAAAAATTAAATAAATAAAATTATAATTTTAAAAAATAAAATGCTCACGTCTTAGAGCAACGCATTTGGTTTCTGCTCCTGAGCCCTCAGAAAATGATCGAGTTTTGATTTTTCGGAATGAGTAAGTCTGGCTCCTCAGGCACAAGCGAGTTGACATTTTCTGTCCATTTGCCCTAGGAGGCAGGGACAACGTGTCTGCTAGGCGGTCTCTCCCTTACTTTGCTCCCCCTATAGCAGGCACGCACAACCTTGTCCAGCGCTGTCGCAAGGAACAAGGCATCCTCTCCTCTGTGTCTGCTTCTTGGCATCACCACAATCTGTCTGATACTTCATGGAAACCAAATCTCAATGATAAACTCACAGAAGAGACAAAAGTTGTTGATGAAAATCAAGTCCAGACAGAAGAGTCTGCTCAACATGGATAAAATTAAAAAGAAGGTCGAACACGATTTTGTTCCTGCTCCCTATTTCACTGTTGCTCAAAATGACATTTGAAATTGTTTTCTTAGAAATTGGCGGAGCGTGAGTTGAGGTTGCAAGAATGTTAATCACAGGAAGCATCTTGAGTAACTCGAAACCAGAGTTCCCCAAAACATATGAGCATCTGTTTTCTTTTCAATCAGTTACAGGCACTTCTTTTAAATATGCTCCTGGGTGGCTCAGTCAGTTAAGTGTCTGCCTTTAGCTCAGGTCATGATCCCAAAGTCCTGGAGTCAAACCCCTTCATTGGGTTCCCTGTTCAGTGGGGAGCCAGCTTCTTCCTCTCCCTCTGCTGCTCCCCCTGCTTGGGCTCTCTCTCCGTCAGATAAATAAATAAAATATTTTTTTAAAATGTGTTTCTGGGGGCACCTGGGTGGCTCAGTTGGTTAAGCGACTGCCTTTGGCTCAGGTCATGATCCCGGAGACCCAGGATAGAGTCCCACATCGGGCTCCCTGCTCAGTGGGAAGCCTGCTTCTCCCTCTCTCACTCCCACTGCTTGTGTTCCCTCTCTGGCTGTGTTTCTCTCTGTCAAATAAATAAAATCTTTTAAAAAAAACGTGTTTCTGCTCCTAAAAATCACATCTTTCATAGTGTTTTTCACCATCTGCAAAACACAGCACATGATTGACTTAGGTGATGGTAACTAGCCATTTGCTGTGCTAACATGCATAGACATGCTCATTAAAGAATGACTCTGCTTCTCTATCATATTTTAAAAAGGGAAAAGAATTAAATGATCAAGAAGGACATTGTGTGTGATTTTCATTCCTGCATACTAAAACGTTTTTAAAATTACATAATAATTAAAGCAGTGTGTTCCTAACACTGAAGCCGACAGATGGGTAAATGGAACAGGTTAGAAAGCCTGGTACCAGGAATTTGGCAAAGACGGTAATTCAAATGAATAGAGAAAGGTACGAAGAAAATTGGATAACTTTTTAAAAATTAAAACTCTAACTCCACATGGAAAAAAAATGGTGAAATTTTTTTAAAGTGAAGAACACATTCCATATACACTAGAGTAGATACATAGGGCTGGAGAGATGCGATGGAGAGAAATGGCTCTGGGGGTTGGAGGGTAAAAGAACGGAAAACAACAAAAGAAAAGACAGGGGCTCTGCATGGGCCAATAATGGTGATGTGTCATGGACTAAAGAAGGTGATCGGTTATATCCAACACATTTAAGGTCAAAAGGAAAAAAGAAGAAAAGGAGGAAGTGAGGATCAAAAATAGTGAATATATATCTAATCTTGGGAAGAAGTCCTTCTTGGAATAAAAACAAAGAAAGAAACCACAAGGAAGAAGATTGATGAATTTTACTACCACAGTAAAATAACCTATATATCAAGAAAGCCAAAATAATTCTAAAAGGCAATATGCTGGAGAAAATATTTGCTCTATACTTGAAAAGAGCTTGATATCTTAATAAGTACATAGGTCTTGCCAATCAATAACAATCCCATAGAAATAGGACTTAATTATAATGACTAATTGAAAAAAGAAATGGGCAAAATGATCAAATAGGTCCAAGCATTAGCCTGCGTACCTTCCAATGTATAAATATACAAGAAGGAATGAACCCACAACCATGACAAGAAGGGAGAATGAAACTGAAGGAGCCTATGAAGGGAGAGCTCTACAAACTTCTGGAAGAAAGGAAGCATATGAGGGTGAGTAGACATAGGAAAGAGTCAGAAAAAACCACAGCCTGGGATATACCGGAAGAGGACAGCCAAGAAACTGAGCCACAGTAAGGCCAATAGAACAGAAAAACTCGGGGATACATATGGGGTCAAAATGCTCAGTGCTGTGAGGGCAGAGATACAAAGAACGATTCAACAGACAGAATGATAGAAAATAGACAACGGGCATTCATCCTCCTTCTTCAGCCCAGTCCTCATCCAGAATCAAAACATGGCAGTATTTTCCTCCCAGGCAAACGGAAGACAGGAAGACAATAACAATTGTAACAAAGTAACAGCTATTCTCTCCCTCAAGTCCACAAGATAGCAGCAACTGATCAGCCTATCAGAGCCTCATAAAGCAAGGTGCAGAGACAGAATGTGGATTCCTTCGTCCTGATGACTACTGCTGTGAGTTAGTAACTTTTTTTACTAGGTGCCTTCCTCCCTTCCCATCAATCTCTACACACAACTCAACCAACAGGCCTTCTCTGGTCGTAGGGCCAAACCAATCACTGGAAACAGACATGGAAACCGTCATCATAGCCTAGACTAATCAGGCTTTACCTGAGTCAGATGGACGAATGTAAAGACCAGCACAAAACCAAGACTCCTTTACACGGACGAAGAGGAGCGCCTTTTGCGTAAGCAAGCATCTGTGCTTGCCAGGTGAACACTGTCGCCTTGAAAAGCTACAAGGAAACATCATCCCATCCACAGTTTTTAACAATTAAATTTACAACGGAAGTGATGTTTACAGAGTCTCATAAACCATCGCCAACAGCAAATAACCACATAACTGTGTTCTGAGTTTCATGACAATGTCCTGGTCTACCTGAAACGCTGTATCTTTTACTTAATGCCCAGTGCAAACTGCTTCCTCGTCTGGCTGGCACCAGATCACAACACGTTTCTTTCCCCACCGAGCATTCCTCCAGACGCTCATCCATCGGAAGAGCTCTGTGCCAAATACCGTAATAGAATTACTGCTGCCCCTGGGGCTGCTGCCTGCCACTGTTTCCAGCTAACCTTTATTGAACGCTTGATAGGTTCCCGGTACAGTGAAGCACATCTTGTGGTTTATCGCATTTATTCCTTTAAACATGCTCAGGAAGTAGTGTTGCTCTCCCCACATGCAGACAGAGGGATAGGGTCATGGACACAGCTGACTGCAGGGACACCACTATTTCACTGTCCCCCAACCCGATCCCAACACGACTTCTACTGCATTGTGGTTGCACCAGAATATTGTCACTTAGGATCATTTTTTTTTTTTAGCATTGTTGACACATGTTAGATTAGTGTCAGGTGTACAACTGAGTGATTTGACAAGTTTATGCCTTATGTTCTGTTCACTACAAGTGTAGCTTCATCTCTTCCATTGCATCGTTATTATAATATCACTGACTGTGTTCCTTAGGCTGTGGTTTTTTCCCCATGCTTTATTAATTTCATAACTGGAAGCTTATATCTTATTATTTTTTTTTAAAGATTTCACTTATTTATTTGGAGGAGAGAGATCACAAGTAGGCAGAGAGGGAGGCAGAGAGAGAGGAGGAAGCAGGCTCCCTGCTGAGCAGAAAGCCCGATGCGGGCCTCGATCCCAGGACCCTGAGATCATGACCTGAGCCGAAGGCAGAGGCTTTAACCCACAGAGCCACCCAGGCGCCCATCTTATATCTTATTTTTAAGCCTTATTGCCCCAAATGGGATAACACTATATGCTCTTATTGAGCACGATGTCTTGATACAAATGCAAGTCTGGAAGCAGGGTTGGGTAGAGTAAATGGAGGAGGTGAACTTGAAAAAGCAGTTATTTCACAGAGTAGGAAAAAAAAGGAATAAAGAGAAACATAACCCACTTCATTATTTTACCACTGCCCTCATACAGCCTTCCTTAACAACCCAACAGTCAAAGTCATCACTGATTAGCCCTGGAAGGTGGGCATTGCTCCCCCGTTTTACAGATGAAGAAAGCAGAAACTCACAAAGGTTCAGTGCCTTTCCAAAGGTAAGACAGCCAGCAAGCTGCAGGCCCCAGTTCAAATCCAAGCTGCCCAATTCCAAACCTCATGGCCATTCCTCCCCAGCACCATACCATCTCCATATTTCTGTTTCATATTTATTGCTTAAAATGTTACTTTATCTTGAACTCTATTCCCAGCTCTTGGGACATTTATCTTAGTGTGAACCCTTCTCCTTATGGTTCATGCCTGCAAGTCCAGAATTTCTAGAAGTGTGGCATTTGGACAACATGGATCACAAACAGGTGTCTGGACCTCAGAATGAGGCGACTCTCAAAAAGGCAGGGAGAAACTACATAAGAGACCTACAGGACGTGTATCAGTTGGGGTTCTCTGGAGAAACAGAACCAAATAGATAGAGATAGAGAAATAGATTAGAGACAGAGGGAGGGATGAGGGGGCTGGTGAGGGAGGCGGAGAGAAAGAGAGAGAGAGAAAGACTTTAAAGTTTTAAAGTATTGGTTCTCACAACCGTGAGAGCCAGCCACGCCACACTTTGTAGGACAGACGAGCAGGCTAGAGACACAGGGAAGAAATGATGTTACGGTCTTAAGTCCAAAGACAGTTTGGAGGAAGAATTCGTTCTTTCTCGGGGAACCTCAGTCCTTTCTCCTAAGAGCTGGCGTTGACTGGGTGAGGCCCACTCTCATTAGGGAGGGTCATCTGCTCTACTCAGAGCCTACTGACTTAAATATTGATCACATCCAAAGATCCCATCCCAGCAACAACAGACTGGTGCTGGACTAAAATCTGGGCACCATTGCCTGGCCAAATTGACACGTGGAATTAATCATCAGAGGACAGCTGGGTGGGATTCACAGCGAAGAGAGCAGACCCACAGCTTGGCTTCGCAGCCACCCCCCTGCCTGAGCCCAGGGCAGACGGCACTCATCAGCCAAAGAGCTGTTCCCGGTGAGTTCCTCATGGCTCAGCTGCAGGAGGCCAGTCTGAATCAGAAGATGAGATGGAATCTACTGTCACCCGTGGCCTACAAGGCAGTACAGGGAGCCTCCCCCACACAAGCATGGCTGCCACGGTTCATATTTGCATGCCTGCTACGCTACCTGCTCCAGTCTCTTCTGAAGTCCCTAGAGGACCAGCAGACAGATTTAGAAAAGCCAGATAAACTAAGTGAGAGAAAAACACTTTCCTCGATTAACAAATTTCTAAGCAAAAAAGAAAAAGCCTTATAACAAACGATGTAGATAATTCCCCAAGAGAGAAATTAATACAATCTCATTGTTCATATGGACTTTATCATCTATAGGGATATCTATCCATCTATCCTTACAGCCAATGTCCAGCAATCATAATTACTTTATGCCTGCCTGTGATCTGGCAGTACTATACTAGCCTAAAGTTTTAGGAATTGTAACAGTTTGAAATTTTACGTTGGGTACAATTGTATTTGTACATAAGCCTCGCACACCCTGGGTATTACTAATTCACACATCTGGGATATTAAAAATATTCTGATATTTAACAAAAATATGGCCTAGTATGCATTATGTGGCAAAATATGTGGTACTAGCAACTTTGGCTGAAATTCATCTGATCCTATCAATCACAAAATAAAGCCAAAAAACCAACTTTGTCACTAAACACAAATATACCGAAAGTATAGAGAAAACTTGTTCCTTTTATAATCAGGTCTGTGTTTGATTCTTAAAGGATCTCTGGAGACAGAGGATTCAATATTGAACTTAATTAACTGCGTAGGGGTCTATTTCCATGACTGTCAGCTCCCTAAGTTTCCATACTCCTTAATCTGACCTTAACTAAGAAGCATTCATTTGTTCTCATAGCCCTAGTTCTCTCATCGGATCGCTGCTTAACTTAACCTCTGGACTTCAGTTTCCTTATGTTTATTTTATTTATTTATTTATTTTTATTGTTACTTAAATTTTTTTTCCAGTGTTCCAAGATTCATTCCCCATTCCCCACACCCAGTGCTCCATGCTTTAGGTGTCCCCAGTACCCACCACCAGGCTCTCCCATCCCCCCACCTCCCTCCCTCCAAGTCCCTCAGTTTGTTTCTGTGTCCAAAGTCTCTGTTGTTTCGTTTCTCTCCCTGGATTACCCTAGTTCCCATTTACTTTCCTTCTCCCACTGTCCTTCAGGTTACCCCTCATGCACCGCAAGTAAGTAAAACCATGTGATACTTGACTTTCTCTACTTGGCTTATTTCACTCAGCATAATCTCTTCCAGTCCAGTCCATGTTGCTACAAAAGTTGGATATTCATCCTTTCTGATGGAGGCATAGTATTCCATTGTATATATGTACCACATCTTCTTTATCCATTCATCTGTTGATGGGCACCTTGGCTCTTTCTACAGTTTGGTGATTGTGGCCATTGCTGCGATGAACATTGGTGTACATATGGCCCTTCTTTTCACTACATCCGTATCTTTGGGGTAAATGCCCAGTAGTGTAATTGCAGGGTCATAGGGTAGCTCTATTTTTAATTTTTTAAGGAACCTCCACACTGTTTTCCAAAGCGGCTGCACCAGTTTACATTCCCACCAACAGCAGTTTCCTTATGTTTAAAATAGGAGGCAGATTGGCAACTCTAGGATTCTCAGTCTCTGCTAACCAAAAGACTTACAGAGTCCTGAGGATACTCCATAATACCACTAGCACAATTACTTGCTATTTAATATGCACTAAACATTTTAAGTATAAATTGACTCATCTCATCCTCGTGAAAACCATATTAAGTAGAAGTTTGTGTTTTCCAAAACTGACCACAGCAATATCTTTGTTCCCCCTTGTTCTTCAGAAACTTGCTATCACTCATCAAGAGATGGAGTTTATTTCCCTTCACTTTGAATTTGTGAAAGCATCTGTGACTGCCTCAATTGATAAAATATGATAGAAGGGACATGGCTTGACTTCCAAGAATAGGTGATGCCTATACCAAGCTTCTGCTTGGCTTTTTCTCCCTGAGGATGCTGGTCTTGGAGTCCAGCCACCGTGCTGTAAAGAGACCCAGGCCACATGGAGAGGCCATATATAAGTATTCCAATCAAGAGTAGCCAGCTAAGATCTTAGCTGATGGCCAGCATCAGCCACCAGTCATGGAAGTGAATGCACCTTCAGATGATTCCAGTCTCTAGTAAGTCATCCCAGCTGACGCCCAGTGGAGCAGACACAAGCTGTCCTTGCCCACTTTCCCACTGACCCTGCATGGCCCAGATTGGAGATTCGTGGCCAAAGGAAGGTGTCATGTTGTTGAGCCACTAAGTTTTGTGGTGGCTGCAGGGTAATAGCTAAAGTGAAGAAGGTGGATACCTATTACTGTAAGACAAGAATGTGTTTTATCCACATTTTTACAGATGATGAAACTGAAGCAAAGAGAGACTGTAATTGCCCAAGGTCACATAGTGTGCACATGGAATTTGACCCCAGGTAGTCCACCTCTACAGGCTGGGCTCTTAGGCATTGTGCTCTCCTTCCACTTAGTAAGTAACTATGAAAAGAAAGATTAGTCATTGATTCATAGCCCTACTTATCCCTTGTGATGTTTCACAGTGCATCTCACCTAACCAAGTTACTTACTGTTACATATTTTACACAAGTTTTATGTAATTGTATTTCTTCCAAGAAATCATGTTACCAATTGACAACAATATCTTAGGTGGAAAAAAATCACATCAAGAAAGAGGTTTTGGGAGGTGCCTCGTTGGCTCAGTCAGCAAGCATTCAACTCTTGATTTCAGTTCAGGTCATGATCTCAGGTCTTAGGGTGGACCCTGCATTGGGCTCCATGCTGGATGTGGAGTCTCCTTAAGATTCTCTTTCTCCACTCTCTCTGTCCCTTCTTCCCTGGTCTCTCAAA
>PITA01032030.1:0-14417 GCA_004023965.1 Spilogale gracilis
TGTTTCTGTGTCCAAAGTCTCTCATGTTTCGTTTCTCTCCCTGAATTACCCTACTTCCTTTCCTTCTCCTACTGTCCTCTATATTACCCCTTATGCACCACAAGTAAGTGAAACCATGTGATACTTGACTTTCTCTACTTGGCTTATTTCACTCAGCATAATCTCTTCCAGTTCAGTCCATGTTGCTATATTCATCCTTTCTGATGGAGGTGTAGTACTCCATTGTATATATGTACCACATTTTTTTTATCCACTCATCTGTTGAAGGGCACCTTGGCTCTTTCCACAGTTTGGCGATTGTGGCCATTACTTCAACGAACATTGAGGTACATATGGCTCTTCTTTTCACATCTGTATCTTTGGGGCAAATGCCCAGTAGTGCAATTGCAGGGTCATTGGGTAGCTCTATTTTTAATTTTTTAAGGAATCTCCACACTGTTTTCCAAAGCGGCTGCACCAGTTTAAATTCCCACCAACAGCGTAAGAGGGTTCCCCTTTCTCCACAGCCTCTCCAACACTTGTTGTGTCCTGACTTGTTAATTTTGGCCATTCTGACTGGTGTAAGGTGGTACCTCAGTGTGGTTTTGATTTGAATTTCCCTGATAGCTAGTAATGCTGAACATTTTTTCATGTGTCTGTTAGCCATTTGTATATCTTCTGTGGAGAAGTGCCTCTTTATGTCTCTTGCCCATTTTTTGATGTGTTCATCTTCTTTTGGATGTTGAGTTTGAGTAGTTCTTTGTAGATCTTGGATACCAGCCCTTGGTCTATAGTGTCATTTGCAAATATCTTCTCCCATTCTGTGGGTTGACTCTTTGTTTTGTTGACTGTTTCCTTTGCTGTACAGAAGCTTTTTATTTTGATGAAGTCCCAGAAGTTCATTTTCGCCTTTGTTTCCTTTGCCTTTGGAGATGTGTCTTGAAAGAAGTTGTTGTGGCCAATGTCAAAGAGGTTACTGCCTATGTTCTCTTCCAGGGTTTTGATGGATTCCTGCCTCATGTTGAGGTCTTTCATCCATTTCGAGTTTGCCTTTGTGTGTGATGTAAGAGAATGGTCTAGTTTCATTCTTCTATACGTAGCTGTCCAATTTTCCCAGCACCATTTATTGAAAAGACTGTCTTTTTTCCACTGGATATTTTTTCCTGCTTTGTCAAAGATGAGTTGACCATAGATTTGTGGGTCCATATGTGGGCTCTCCACTCTGTTCCATTGGTCTATTTCTGTTTTTGTTTATTATTTTTTATCAGAATTTTTTATCAGAAGATTATTACATGGCTGAAGTCATGTTCTCAGTTTACCTCAAGGTCAATGACAGACCAATAATTGTCTCATAAAGGATATGCACTTTTTAGACAACTAGCATATTACAGACCCAAAGCCCAAGGAGTGCACTTGTGACTTATGATAGTGGTCTTCTGCTCTAGGTTTCAGCATGCAAAAACAGATGTTACTGAGATCTGTAACTGAAACAAAAACTGGAAATCAGAGGTGCTTGGGTGGCTCAGTTGTTAAGGGTCTGCCTTTGGCTCAGGTCATGGTCCCAGGGTCCTGGGATCAAGCCCTGAATAGGGCTTCCTGCTCAGTGGGGAGCCTACTTCTCCCTCTCCCACTCCCTCTGCTTTTACTCCCTCTTTCCCTATCTCTGTCAAATAAATAAATAAAATCTTTATTTTAATTTATTTTTTTATTGTTACTTAAATTTTTTTCCAGTGTTCCAAGATTCATTCCCCATTCCCCATACCCAGTGCTCTATGCAATAGGTGCCCTCAGTACCCACCACCAGGCTCTCCCATCCCCCCTCCCTCCAAGTCCCTCAGTTTGTTTCTGTGTCCAAAGTCTCTGTTGTTTTGTTTCTCTCCCTGAATCACCCTACTTCCCATTTACTTTCCTTCTCCTACTGTCCTCTACTACATTACCCCTTATGCACCACAAGTAAGTGAAACCATGTAATACTTGACTTTCTCTACTTGGCTTATTTCATTCAGTATAACCTCTTTCAATCCAGTCTATGTTGCTACAAAAGTTGGATATTCGTCCTTTCTGATGGAGGCATAGTATTCCATTGTATATATGTACCACATCTTCTTTATCCATTCATCTGTTGAAGGGCACCTTGGCTCTTTCCACAGTTTGGCAATTGTGGCCACTGCTGCAATGAACATTGGGGTACATATGGCCCTTCTTTTCACTACATCTGTATCTTTGGGGTAAATGCCCAGTAGTGCAATTGCAGGGTCATAGAGTAGCTCTAGTTTTAATTTTTTAAGGGAATGCAAGCTGGTGCAGCCGCTTTGGAAAACACTGTGGAGATTCCTTAAATAAAATCTTTTTTTTTAAAAATGGGAAATCAGAGAGTTCCAGAAAAAGAGCATCTATGATGACACCTAAGAACCCCAGGGATCCTTTCCAGTAGAGCTCCAGCCAAAGATTGTAGTCTTTATAGTAACCTGATGATGGGTTCTCTCTGATTTCTGTGAGTGTATGGCAGTATCTCAGTAGTTTTACTAACTGTTCAGATTTTTATTTTGGGGGTAGAGAGAGCCAAAATCCAGATGATCTTGATCATCTGCATGAAGAGGAATGCTGAAAAAGCCATTTGTGATGTCAACTGTAACATAACAATTTCCTTCACTTTGGCCAGTAGCCTCTATAATTGCTCTGCCAGGTACCACCAATGACAAAGGCAGCACTGACACTTTATATGGCCCTAATCGATTTAAAAAGTCTAGACTTCAGAGGCCTTGCACATAGGCCAGGTGGAACTATTAAATGGAGAAATAATTTTCAGACATTGTTGGCTTTTTAAAGTTCAACAATGAGGACAGTTATTCCTTTTTATTCTCTAGGCTGTTGACATTGTGTTTGGTAGACAATGGTGCTAGGTGCCAATAGTTGGGTAGGTCATGATTTTCCACATACCTCACGAAAATACTTTACCTCCAGCAAATCTAATCAAAGTTTTGGAGTAAATGCAATTGCTTGTTGGTATAGAAAGTTCATTTCTACCAATAATATATTCAGTAGTAGAAGCCATAATAATGGGGGTGGCCTAAAGAAATTCATCCATACTTGGGTCTAGAAAAAAGGCCTGGTGGCCTCAGACCACTCAGAGAACTTTCTGTTTCCTCCTTATCCTACATCAGGGATTATAAGGTCACAGGTATTTATTCACCAGTATCCAAAAAGCCCAAGAAATGTAGCTTTTTTTACCACTTTCAAATCTGACCTTTGAACCCTTGGCTATGTCTAACCTTAGTCATATTCATTTCCAAAAGCTTAGAGGTCTGGGTAAATGTAGGGAGGGTCTGTATTGATTGACCCCACCAAGTGCCACTCTCACTCACTAAAGTTTTACAAGATTATCTCCTTCATCAAGGAAGCAAAGTACCCAAGTATCAAGATTCATTGGGATATTTGGAGGGAAAAGAACTTGTATTAGTCACAGTAGCCATTACTATATAGACCTTAGTGCTTTATGGGAACCTCATGGCTCATGACTAGCTATGAGCTGTTGGGAGGGAGTCCATCAATTTGTTCCTTTCAGAGACTCCATTTTTTGGTAACCAGATCCAAAGATGACTTCTGTCTTACATCAGAGTTCCCATTTTCATGACATCCTCTCCATTGGTCAATGTTTTTTTATCTAGGCCAGAGACACATTTATCATGTCCTAAAATTTGTCATTTAAGCTATGGATTATGTTGTGGATGGATTAACATGGTCTTATGAGTAGATCTGATTGAGCTTACTAATCAACACGATTGACACAAATGAATCTAGAAATCTGAGTCTGGTCAGAAATCTTGTCATCTGTTTTCTCACTTGCTAATTTTTTAGCCAGGAGGTCACCAGGATGGTTCTCCAGGATACTATACTCTCCAGAAAAATAGTGATACATGATTTTAGTGCCAAGAACTCATCATGTGTGGGCCCAAATAGTACCTAGTTGAAGATGGAGATGTTCTCAGTTTTTACATCCTTTTATATTCCTTCCCATTATTCTCCTCCACTTTAAGCAAACTGTCCACTGTCAGCAACTCTGAACTAGGGAATCTGTAGTAATGCCTCACAAAGTTCCACTTTCACTTAATAAATTTAAGAAGACAAAGGGTTTGAAGGCCTATCCAATAAGATGGTCTAGATAGAAGTGCCTGAACAGGGTGCCTGGGTGGCTCAGTGGGTTAAAACCTCTGCCTTCAGCTCAGGTCATGATCTCAGGGTCCTGGGATCCAGACCCGCGTCAGGCTCTCTGCTTGGCAGGGAGCCTGTTTCCCCTCTCTCTCTGCCTGCCTCTCTCCCTACTTGTGATCTCTGTCAAATAAATAAATAAATAAAATCTTCAAAAAAAAAGAAGTACCCGAACAACTGAGGTCTCCTCTGCCTCATACAGACATTTCCAAATGGATGTATCTGAGCTAGATTGCAGATATGGCCAGCCCAAATGGACCATTACTGCAATACCTTCAATGTTTATAGTATCTTGGCTGTGCACCAACTATAGTATGAGGAGTGATATTTTTCCCATGACAACTACCAGACAAAGTGTTTGTAGTTATCAATCATTGCATCTGAAAGATACACATAGAATTTTGTCCTGGAGTCAGACTGTCCTCAGAATTTATACATACACACATACACATAAACATATACACATATGCATATATGTATACATATACACATACTCATTTCCACACATATGATAATTGTCTTTCTCTGATTGACTTATTTTGCTTAGCATGATACCCTCCAGTTCCATCCATGTCATAGTAAATAGTAAGTTTAATCATTTTTGATGGCTGAGTAATATTCCATTGTATATCTATACCACATATTCTTATCCACTCATCTGTTGATGGACATCTGGGCTCTTTCTATAGTTTGTCTATTGTGGACATTATTTATATATTGTGGACATTGCTGCTATAAACATTGAGGAGCATGTACCCCTTCAGATTACTATGTTTGTATCCTTTGGGAAAATCCCTGGTAGTGCAAAATCTGGGTCCAAGGGTAGCTTTATTTTTAACTTCTTAAGGAACCTCCATACTGTTTTCCAGAGTGGCTCTACCAGCTTGGCATTCCCACCAACATTGTAAGAGGGTTTCCCTTTTTCCACGTCTTTGTCAACTATTGTTATTTCCTGATGTGTTAATTTTAGTGATTCTGACTGGTGTGTGGTGGTATCTTATTGTGGTTTTGACTTGTATTTCTTTGATGCCAAGTGATATGGAGCATTTTTTCATGTGTCTGTTGGCTATTTCGATGTCTTCTTTAGAGAAATGTCTGTTCGTGTTTTCTGCCCATTTCTTGACTAGATTATTTGTCCTTTGGGTGTTGAGTTTGATAAGTTCTTTATAGATTTTTGAATACCAGTCCTTTATCTAATGACATTTGCACATATCTTCTCCCATCCTGTAGGCTGTGTTTTGGTTTTGTCAGTTGTTTTCTTGTGCAAAAATTTTTCTCTTGATGAAGTCCAAGTAGCTCATTTTTGCTTTTGTTATCCTTGCCTTTAGAGAGGTGTGTAGCCAGAACTTGGTGTAGTCGAGTTTGAAGAGGTTGCTGCCTGTATTCTACTCTAGGGTTTTGATGAATTATTGTCTCACATTTAGGTCTTTCATCCATTTTGAATTTGTGTTTATGTATGATTTAAGAAAATGACCCAGTTTCATTCTTCTGCATGTGGCTATCTAATTTACCAGCACCATTTGTTGATGAGACTGTCTTTTTTCCATTAGATATTTTTTCCTACTTTGTTGAAGATTAGTTGACCATAGAGTTCAGGGTCCATTTCTTGGTTCTTTACTCTGTTCCACTGATCTGTGTGTCTGTTTTTGTGCCAGTACTTACTGTCTTGATGATTACAGCTTTGTAATATAGCTTGAAGTCTGGTATTGGATTCCACCAGCTTTGGCTTTCTTTTTCAACATCCTTCTGGCTATTCAGGGTCTTTTCTGGTTCCATACAAATTTTAGAATTGTATGTTCTAGCTCTGTAAAAAATGCTGGTGGTATTTTGATGGGGATTGCATTGAATGTGTAGATTTATCTAGGTAGCATAGATATTTTCACAATTTTTGTTCTTTTAATCCATGAGCATAGGATGTTTTCCCATTTCTTTGTGTCTTCCTCAATTACTTTCATAAGTGTTCTATAGTTTTCAGAGTCCAGATCCTTTACCTCTTTTGTTAGGTTTATTCCTAAGTGTCTTACAGTTTTTGGTGCAATTGTAAATGGGATTGATTCCTTAATTTCTCTTTCATCTGTCTCATTGTTAGTGTATAGAAATGCTGCTGATTGCTACACCATCATATTTAGAATTTATATGTCCTCACACCTTCAATTCCCCTCAGGGCTTGCTTCCACAGTGCTAATCCTGACTCTGCACAGCGTCAACACATGTACTCATTTGTTTAATCTTATAATGCTTCTAAAATTGTTTCTGAATTTAAATCTGAATCTGAAACCAGTTAAAGATTTACTAAAAAGATTTTGTGATGTGTTTACAGTCTACCCCACCCCCTCTTGTCTGAGAATAAGGATTTAAGTCAAGTACTCTATTGATCTGTTACTTGGACTAATATGTATTTATTACTTTAGTAGGTTCATTTCTTCAAGTTCGTTTTTATTTTTAGTCCCTTTTAAAAATGTAAATGTAATTTTATTTTTGCACTGAGTTGAACATTAACCTAGTTCTATACTTATAATTATGCAATAATGAATGAAGAAGTATAATTCTTTCCTGTATGCCTTTCTCCTACATTCTCCAGTTCTCTTGCCTCTGTTGGTAACCAACTACAATATTTTCTGCTATTTTTCTCATGTTTCATTTTGTAAACATAAATATCTCTCCTTTTTCTCTTAAATTTTTCTTGGTTTTCCATCTTTCTTTATCTGTACTTTTTTTCTGACTTAATATTATCTCCTGGAAATGTCTTAATGTGAGCTTATTGAGATCTTTGTTATACTTCAGATATACCATAATTTATACTATACCATGCTATATATATATCTTAATTTATTCAACCAATTATATGATATAATATGTGGCATTATAATATGGTATAAATATCTTTAATTTATGTAACCATTCTCCTATGGTATTAAATGTGTTGGGATATTTTGCAATCATAAATAATGGGTTAATGAATAACTTTGTACATATGCATTTTAATTACTTGATCTATGAATATGCATTAACTTATATTAACCTAAAGTGTAAATAATTCCCAAGAAAACTAGACACTAATATAAAACATGTTTGAAGCCCATAAATTCTTATGAAATAATCAGACATCTTTAATATACATATACATATTAAAAATGTTCTCATAATTTTCATCTCAGATCTAGATTTATGCTAATTTATTTATAATGTCATCAAATGGGAGAAGATAATGTTGTACACTTATTATACATTTGAAATATAGAGAATCCGAATTGATCTGTTTTTCCATTTAGTGGACTAAATGCACTTCTTTATGTGTCTCATAGTGAAGTACCACAGGAAAACATTATGCTTAAATATCAATTCAATGCTGAAAACCCAAGAGCAATTTAAGAAAAAAGAACTTCCACAGAGGGCTCACTATATATGATAATAATAGATAACTTCAAATTATTTTATTTTTTTTATAAATTATTTAAAATTAAACTGACCTCTCAGCTCACTTTTCAGCATCCACAAAGATGATAGGGATCAGTTTACTCTCTTACATGAAATCAGTTACAATATATCACTAATGTCCTTCCACAAGACTCCCTAAATTCCCTGGTTCATCAGAAGATCTTTTTTCTTTGGTATTTGAGCCTATATTTTATAGAAATTTTACACTTTGAAACTGTAAATATCCTAAAATAACTAGGGAACATGGCCAAAGTATTGACAGCCTTTGGTTGAACTTTCTGGCCAAAAAACTATTTTACAGCCATGAGTCATGGGTTCAGTATCCACCAAGGCCCACATCCATATAACTGTAAACTGATTCTGATCATCTACATGGACAGTAAAGCTGAAAAAAGAGTTTGAAAAGTCATTCATTCTATACCAATTTCCTTTATCTTGGGCAGTACCCTCTGTGACAGTCACATCATCAGGTACTGTCAGTGCCCAGTGTTGTACTATGTCACTGTGCCATAGTCAGCTGAGCTTCTGTGTCCCTGGTACCATGTATACAGGCCAGATGGGACTTCTGAGTTTTCACAGAAATCTTTAGCTTCATTAAGATCAGCAATGAGGTTAATTTTAACTTTTCTCCCCCCAGTTTATTGATTAAAAAAAAATTGTAGACAGTAGCACTCTAAGCAGTCAGCAGGATAGGTTTAAGGTCCCCATAGAATGGCTGTAACTGCAGCAGTTTCCTTGAGGGCTTGGGATACACTTAGACAAAACATCTGTATTTATATATTCATTAGTGGAGTCATAACAGTGGAGGTTTGTAATGATTCATTGGGACCCACACATAGTTCCATCTGGTAAAGATGCTTGGGGCATTGGACTCAGAGCCCCAAACAGAAAGTACGATTTGTTTTTTCCTTTGTATTAGATTCCTAGAGTTGCCATAACCAAATACCACAAATGTTTAGCTTAAACAACAGAAATTTATTGTCTTAAGGTACTGGAGCTTGTAAATCTGCTATCAAGGTGTCAGCAGTGATGGTTCCATTTGAGGGATTGTTATTGAGAATCTGTTTAATATTTTTGTTCTAGCTGTTGTTGGTTTTCTGGCAGTATTTGGTGTTTCTTGTCTTATAGATACATTACTCTAATTTCTGCTTTCGTACTTATATGGTGTTCTCCTAGTATGCATGTCTCTTTTCCAAATACCCTGTTTTGATGACAGCATTCATATTGGATTAAGGCCCACTCTAATGACCTAACTTGAACTTGATTACGTCTATAAAAACCCTATTTCCAAATTCTGTCACATTCTGAATTTCTTATGGTTAGGAATTTTACATACTTTTGGTGCAGAAGGAGGACACAGTTCAACCCATAACAATCTTTTTTCTGTCCTCTAAATATTCATGTCTTTTCCACATACGAAATACATTCAGCACATTCCAAGATCCCCAGTTCTTGCTCCAGCTGATCTCACCTAAACAACATCAACTCAGAGTTCTAAGTCTCATCATCTGAGTCATCCAAACAGTTATGGGTAAGATTTGGGGTATGAATAATCCTGGGACAAATTTCCTAACCATCTGAGACCTTTAAAACCAAATATCCAGTTATATGCTTCCAAAAAAATATGATAGTGGGACAAGCATAGGGCAGGCATTTCTATTCCCAAAGGAAGAAATTGGAAGGAAAGAAGAGGTCGCAGGTCTTAAGTTGTCAAGGGTTGGGAGTTAGATTAGTTTAGATTTCAAGACTTGAGAATAATTCTTACCGGTTTCCTGCACTATTCCCTTGGACTGGAGTTTGGCCCTGCTTTAACTATGGGTGGAAGCCCCACTCCTTGGAACAGAAGAGTCAACAGCCTAACTTTCTGACCTGTGCTCTCTTGGCCTATAGTAGCAGTGGAAGCTCCAGTGGCATCTCAACTACGCTTTGGGGTTATTCTTCCCTTTTCTTGTAGAATAACATATTTCAACATAGAATAGCTTTATCAGTTCATTTCTCAGTTCAGAATCTCAGAAGTCTGATAGACTTCATTTCATTCTGTTTCTCTTCTCTTTGGTTTGCTGAAATGGTTGATTAGATATACAACTCATGCCAAATCTCTACAAAAACAGTTATCTAGCCACAAATTTGGTTTCTGGCTTATCCAACATGCTTTCTTAATTTTTTAAATATAGATAAGCTGAGGATTTTCTTAATCTTCATGTTCTAGTTCCTTTTTGCTTAAAATTTTTTCTTCAATGTATCTTTTTTCTCTGACATTTTACTATAGCAGCAAATAGAAACCAAGCTGCACCTTAAACCCACTGCTTAGAAAACTTCTCAACTATAAGTGAAAGCATATAATGATTGCTTTCTCTAATTGACTTATTTAATTCAGCATAATACCCTCCAGTTCCATCCATGTCATTGTAAATGGTAAGATTTCATCCTTTTTGATGGCTAATATTCCACTATAAATAAAATAAGATAAGATCAGAGAGAGAGAGAGAGAGGCAAAGCGTAACAGACTCTTAACTATAAGAAACAATTGGGGGTTGCTAAAGGGGAAGTGAGTGGGGGTATGGGGTAACTGGGTTATTGGTGTTAAGGGGGACATGTGATGTAATGAGCACTGGGTGTTATATGCAGCTGATAAATAACTGAACTCTACATCTGAAACTAATTATACACTAAATGTTAGCTAACTAAAATTAAATAAAATAAGTTATTAAAAAATAAAGAAAAGAAAAGAAAAACTCCTCAAATAAATATCCAAGTTCATTGTTTACAAGTTCTACTTCCTACCCAACAGAACTTAATTCAGTCAAGCCTTCTGCTACTTTATAACAGGGATTACCACTCCTCTAGTTTTCAACTATGTTCTTCACTTTCTTTTTATCTTTTTTTTTAAAGATTTTATTTGACAGAGAGAAACACAGCCAGAGAGGGAACACAAGCAGGAGGAATGAGAGAGGGAGAAGCGGGCTTCCTGGCGAGCATGGAGCCCTATGCAGGGCTTGATCCCAGGACTCGGGGATCATGACCTGAGGTGAAGGCAGAGCCTAATGACTGAGCCACCCAGGCCACCACATGTTCTTCATTTTCATCTGACATCACCAGAAGTAATTTTTTTTTTGCAACACTGTTTTTTTGTGGGGTTTTTTTGGTTTTGTTTTAAGATTTTATTTATTTGACAGAGAGAAACAGAGCCAGAGAGGGAACACAAGCAGGGGGAGTGAGAGAGGGAGAAGCAGGCTTCTTGCCAAGCAGGGAGCCCAATGTGGGACTCGATCCCAGGTCTCTGGGATCATGACCTGAGCCGAAGGCAGTTGCTTAACCAACTGAGCCACCCAGGCGACCCTGCAACACTATTTTTCAAAGAGACTGTCTTTCCCTATTGTATATTCTTGTCTCTACTGTCATAAATTAATTGACCATATATGTGCAGGTTTTTGGGGTTCTCTATTCTCTATTCTGTCCCATAAATTTATGTGTCAATTTTTATGCTATACTAAATTGTTTTGATTACTATAGTTTTGTAATATTTTGTTCTTTTTTTTTTAAATTTTTCATTATGCTCAGTTATGATTCTTCAGTTGCATATAATACCCAGTGGTTGTTCTTTATTACTATTGCTCTTTTTTTTTAAGATTTTATTTATTTGTCAGAGAGAGAGAGAGAACCCAAGCAGGAGGAGTGGCAGACAGAAAGAGAACCTGGCTCCCTGCTGAGCAAGGACCCAATAGGATCCTGGGATCATGAGCCTTCTGCTCAGGCTCATGATCTCACCGACTGAGCCACCCAGGAGTCCCTATAAAGATTTCTTTGAATATTTGGGGTCTTTTGTGATTCTATAAAAAATTTACAATTATTTGTTGTTTCTATGAAAATGTCAGAATTCTTTAGAACATTTTTGAATTTTAATCCCAGCAGTGTTAACATACATTGTTAAATTGGTTTTAAGTGTAACGTATAGTGGTTCAATAATTCTATACATTAGTCAATGCTTACCAAGATAAGTGTACTGTTAGTCTCCTGCACCTATTTCACATATCCCCTCACTCACCTTCCGTCTGGTAACCATCTGTTATCTTTAGTTAATGGTTTACTTTTTGGTTTGTCTCTTTATTTTTCCTTTGTTCATTTGTTTTGTTTCTTAATGTCCGCATATGACTGAAATCATATGGCATTTGTCTTTCTTTGACTGACTTTTTGCACTTAGCATTTACTCCCTAGATCAAACTATGTTGTTGCAAATGACAAGATTTCTTTACTTATGGCTGAGTAATATTCCTTTGCACATATATTTTACATCTTCTTTATCCATTCATCTACGAATGGACATTAGGGCTGCTTCTATATCTTGGCTATTGTAAATAATGCTACAATAAACAGAGGGTTGCATATCTCCTTTTGATTTAGTGTTTTTGTATTCTTTGGATAAATGCCAAGCAGCGTGATTACTGGACCACAGGGTAGTTCTGTTTTTAGATTTTTTTTTTTAGAGGAACCGCCATATATTTTTTTCGGAGTGGCTGCACCGGTATACAAGGGTTCCTTTTTCTCTACATATTCTCCAACACTTGTTTTTTCTTGTGTGTGTGTGTGTGTGTGTGTGTGTGTGTGTGTTTTAGCTATTTTGACAGATATAAGGTGATACCTCATTGTAGTACTGATTTGCATTTCCCTGATACTGAGTGATGTTGAGCATCTTTTCATGTGTCTGTTGGACATCTAGTTGTCTTCCTTGGAGAAATATCTATTTAAGTCTTCTACCTATTTTTTAAATTGAGTTATTTAGGGGATTTTTGGGATTGAATTTTATAAGTTCCTTATGTATTTTGGATACTAACCCTTTATCAGATATGTCATTTGCAAATATTTTCTCCCATTTAGTAGGTTTTTTGGTTTTGTTCATTGTTTCCTTCTCTGTACACAAGCTTTTTATTTTGGTGTAGTGCAATAGTCTGTTTTTGTTTTTTCCTTCCCTCAGGAAACATATCTAGAAGAATGCTGCTATGGCCAGTGTCAGAAAAATTATTGTCTGTACTCTCTTCTAGGATTTTTATGGTTTCTGATATCACATTTAAGTTCTTAATTGACTTCAAGTTTATTTTTGTGTATGCTGTGAACAAGTGGTTGAGTTTCATTCTTTTGGGTGTAGCTGTCCAGTTTTCCCAACAACATATGGTAGAGAGACTGTCTTTTCTCCCATTACATATTCTTTCCTGATTTGTTGAAAATTAATTAACCATACAGTCATGGGTTTTTATCAGAGCTTTCTCTTCTGTTTCATTGATGTATGTATTTGTTTTTGGTCCAGTTTCATTTTGTTTTGGTTATTATAGCTATGTAGCATAACTTGAAATATGGAACTGTGATATCTCCAGCTTTGTCTTTTTCAAGATTGCCTTGGCCACTTTTCATAGAGATTTTAGGATTCTTAAATTTTAGTTCTATGAAAAATATTATTGTTATTTTGATGAAGATTGCATTAAATCTATAGATTTTTGGATGGCATGGACATTTTAGCAATATTTATTTTTTCTAATCCATGAGGACTGGAATGTCTTCCTATTTCTTTGTGCTTAGAAATTCCGTTTCTTTCAACAATGTTACACAGTTTTCTGAGTACAGGACTTCCATCTCCTCAGTTAAGTTTATTCCTAGGTATAATTTTGGTGTAATTGTAAATGGGTTTTAAAAGGTTTCTTAATTTCTCTTGCTACTGCTTTATTATTTGTGTATAGAAGTGAAGTCAATATCTGTATATTGATTTTGTATCATGTGACTTACTGAATTCATTTGTCAGGTCAACTAGTTTTTTAGTGGAGTCTCTCAGGTTTTCTATATATAGTATCAAATCTGCAAAAAATGAAAAGTTTTACTGCCTTTTTACAAATTTGGATGCCTTTTATCCCTCTTTCTTGTTTAACTCCTGTGGTCAGGACTTCCAGGACTAAGTTGAATGAAAGTGGTGAGAGTGGACATCCTTGTCTTATTCTTTACCTAAGAGGAAAAGCAGTCAGATTTTCATCATCGAATATGATGTTACTGCTGGGTTTTTCACTTATGGTCTGTATATGTTGAGGTCTGTTCTCTCTAAACCCATTGTTGGTGAGTGAATGTTGTACTTTTTCAAATGTTTTTTGTGCATTTATTGAAATGAGCATATGGTTTTTATTCTCTCTCTTACTGACATGATGTATCACATTGATTGACTAGTGAATATTTAATAACACTTGCATCCCAGAAATAAATCCCACTGATCATAGTGAGTGATTTTTTTAATGTATTGTTAGATTCAGTTTGCTATCTTTTAACTTAAATTCAAGTAGCCAACATATAGTAAGTACATCATTAGTTTTAGATATAATGTTCAATAATTCATCAGTTGTGTATAACATCCAGTGCTCATCACCTCATGGGCCCTTCTTAATGCCCATCACCCAGTTTGGTTTGCTATTTGTTGAAGATTTGTGCATCTGTGTTCATCACGGATATTTGCCTATAGTTCTCTCTCTCTCTCCTCTTTTTTTTTTTTGTAGTATATTTATCTAGTTTTTACCAAGGTAATGTTGGCCCCATAGAATGAATTTAAAAGTTCTCCTTCCGAGGCTGCGGAGAAAGGGGAACCCTCTTACACTGTTGGTGGGAATGTAAACTGGTACAGCCGCTTTGGAAAACAGTGTGGAGATTCCTTAAAAAATTAAAGATAGAGCTACCCTATGACCCTGCAATTGCACTACTGGGCATTTACCCCAAAGATACGGAAGTAGTGAAAAGAAGGGCCATATGCACCCCAATGTTCA
>PITA01032031.1:0-14418 GCA_004023965.1 Spilogale gracilis
GGCCTCCCCCTCGTCTGTGTGGGCCTGTCCCCAGAGGGAAGGACTCCTGTGCAGGGAGCGAGCCTTGGATCATTGCCCTGGGCTTTCCGGCTGTGTTTTGGTTTGGATTTTCTGGTTTACTCTCTGATGTTTCCCCATCTCTAGGATAGGTCTGTAGGAATTTAAACTCTCTCTCTGTGGTTGTTTAGTGTTTCCTCCCTGAACTTGGATTTCGTCTGCAGTGACTGCTGTCATGCCTGCCATCCTGTCACTGACATGTCCCCTGCGGATGGTTTTCTGTCCCTGTCTCTTCAGTCTGTATGCGTTGTAGGTGTTGAGATGGGCACACAGCGGCAGGAGTGCGATCAGAGTCTTGGGTGTGTAATAGGGGGACTGTTTTGTAGTTCAGGGTCACCCAGATGCACCTGCTTCCCTCGTTTCCTAATCTTGATTCGGCATTGTTTGTAGCTGCTTCTTGCTTTTTGCTGGATTGGTAGATTTTTCATCCATCTAAATATCTCTAGTATTTTGGAAGTCATAACCCCTTGCACTTTCATCCTAGTGGGTGCTAAACTCAAATATTTGCCTCGACATTTAAAGGTCATCAGTATTTCTCTTTAAATAAAACAGAACTTTTAGCATGTTTCCCCACTGTATTCTCACCTCCTTTCATGTTGTGCTTATTGTATCCTTGAGAATAGATACAATCATCACCCTCTGTGTGACCATCACGTGTCTATATAATCATAGAGTGATTGGGGGCACCTGGGTAGTTCAGTCGGTCACGTGTCCAACTCTTGGTTTCTACTCGGGTCATGATATCATGGTCACGAGACTGAGACCCGCCTCGGTCTCCGCCCTCCTTGCGGAGTCTTCTTGAGACTTCTCCTCGCTTGTGCTCACCGCTTTCTTTTGCAAATAAACAATTAAATTTAAAAAAATCTTTAAAACAAAGAATTATCATATCCATCATGATTACTGAATTATGTAGACGTAGGTGAGCATGGAAGGGCCTCAGCCCTCTGCGCCGGGCTGGGAGTCAGAACCCCCGGCCAGGGGCAGCAGGTCCCTTCCCCAGGCTCATAGTTAGGACCCCCCACCACTGGGTCACTTGGTGAGCGTGCCAGTTCCCTGTGTGTCCTTGAATGCTGACTCTCAGTTTCTCTTTTGTCTCCTCCTACCCAGAGCCCCTCCCGCACCCCCAGATTGTGATTCATTCGTCATCCAACCAGGCAGGCTGGTGCAATGTCAGCCTGGAGTGTGGGACCCCAGGAGCCACAGAGCTCTGGACAGTGACCTGGCTGAGTGAGGGGCTCCCCAGGGAGCTGGAGGAGAGAGAGGCTCTGAGGCCAGCCCCCAGCTCCAGGAATCTAAGCCTGAGCCTGCCCTTGAGCCAGCTGAATGGCCCCCTCACCTGTAGGGTCAGCAACCCTGTGGATGAGAAGAATGCAACCTTACTCCTGCAGAGCGTCTGTCTGTGGAAGGGTGAGTGGGATCTGGTGGGACAGCGGGACCGTGGACACGCAGGGAAATCAATGGGACAGAGGAGCACTGGACGGGGATCTCTGTGGAGAGATCACGATGCAGAGACAGATGCATGACCACACCCTCATTCTAGAACTTAAACCAGCACCTGGAGACTGCCGCGTTTCCCAGGATGTGCATGTGGGGCTCAGGTGGGCACGCCTTGGCAGCCTGGGAGGCAGGGGAGGGGGAGAACTCGAAGAGGACAAAGGACCCTGAGGGCGTCCCACCCCCAGCCCTGACATCTCAAGTTCCAGGACCCCTTTGGTCTGGATACTCACAGACCCTTCACGGTCATACGTGCTGGTTTCCTGCTGTGTGGTCGACATGACCTTTCTGGGGACGGCTGCCACCTCGGAGTGTGAAAACCACAGTTCCACCTCCCCCTGAGCCCCGAGGGCCCCTGCGGTCACTTCCACATCAGCTTCAGGGGTCCCCTTAGCCATGCAGGAAGGGGGCGTACACGGTAGTGCATGGTAGGTAGGGCACCCTGACCCCATAAAATACCAAATCCCCCACTTTCCCTCGAACCACAGAGCAGGAACAATGGATGTGTAGAAGGAGGTTAATTATCGGTGAGGCTGCCCTGTCCCACCAGGGTCCTCCCGAGCTTCAGTGTCCCCGCGACATCTCCTTCCTGCGTCCTCACTCAGCCACCCAGCATTCAGCCCTGGCCCTGTGGCCAAGCGCTCACTAGTATGGGGAGGAGGGACGATGCCGGGAACTGTAAGACAAGGCCCCACTGAGGAACCTGCAGCCCAGTGGGCGCATGACCACTTCCTGGCCACGGGACTCCGAACAGGTTCCGTAATCCTGGAGCTTTTCTTTGAGACGGGTGTTAATTATATCCACTTCATAGGGTCATTAAAGCCATCGGCACAGCGTGTGACACTGAGCTCATCAATAAGTATCAGGTGATAGTGCACGGAGGAGGAAGGGTCCGTTTGTGGACAGGAGGCCGCATGAGGGCTGCTGAGGTCGAGAAGGATATAACCTATATGCTCCCGGATGGAAGGGAGAGAAACACTGAGTGTTGCTGCGGGACCGGGAAAGGCATTGCAGAGAAGGGAAGCCCTGAGTCGGACTTGAGTGGGAGCTGTTTCCGCGTGGCAGGCAAGCCACGGGCTAACACAGCTGACGACCGGCAGCCCCGAGCCTCCCGTCCCCTCCCCCTTCTAGACGGAGCCTCCCGTCCCCTCCCCCTCCTAGACGGTTCTCTCCGGGCGGGGCGTTGGCCAGGGGAGGGCAGGGCCACGCTGCGGGGAGCCTCTGAGGTCTCCTGGCAGAAGCGGCACAGAAAGGCGGATACAAGGGCCCCAGGGCCCCAGCAGAGGTCGGGGCGGCGGCCAGCAACCCGACGGGGCTGCAGCGAGGACGCGCACTTGGGATACAGGCCCTGAGCCAGGGGTCCTGCATCTCCCCACCCCCCTGTCGCCTCACAGACCCCCCAGGGGTGCACCTGACACCAGCCTTTGACAGCAGGTTCTCAGAGCAAGTGGCTTTGGAGAGGCATCCTGCTCACGGTTCTGACGCTGAGCCTGGTCGGGGTGTGCATCTGGGTGAGGAAGAAGATTCGGTGCAGGAGGGGTAGGTGCAAGCGAGGGGGGGGGAGAGCTCTGGGGGAGGGCAGTGCATGGAGGGGAACCCCCAGGAGGGGGCCAAGCCGGCGGACCGGGCTTATTGACATTGCCTGGGAATCGCCCGGGTAGAAGGCTGGGACCGCAGGGCATGGAGGGTAAGGACTGAGGACTGCGTGCAGGCCCAAACAGACGGCAGGTGGGTGGCCGGGAGGGCAGGGAACGATGGCCGCCCTACCTCGGGGCCCACGAGGGGTCACCTCACCCCACACACTCTCCCTGCGCGTGCTCTGTGCAGGCGGGTCGGCTCTGCTGCGCACGGAGCGGGGCTCAGCAGCGATTCTGCACGCCCCGCCCACCGAGGAACCCGCGGGCCTGCGCCCCGCAGGGGCCCCCAGCCACAGCCCTCCCGACGTGGAGATGAGCCTCCTGAGACACCCCAAGGTGGGTTCAAGGGAATCAAACCAGGCCAAGGGGCTTGTGCTCAGTGGCTGCGTGTGCCGGCTGGTCCCGGCTCGTCAGGCTCCGGTCCGGTCCTCGCTGCTGTTTCTGCAGCGGGCAGTGAAGGGCTGGAGCCCCGGCTGGGGGTGCCTCGCTCACACGCACCCAGTCTCACCTGGTTGTCCCACCCCCGGGGGAGGGGAGGAGGCAGGCTCAGTGAGGTGTGGGACTGACCTCAGGGCACATCACTTGGCAGGGGAAGGAGCAGGGGAGAAGCTGGGCCATGCTGGAGGGGCTCACCACCCACAGGCTCAAACTCCAGCCCTGGGGAGAGGCAGGAGCGAAAGCGGTTGCCTGTCAGGTGGGACCGGCATCCACAGAAGACCCAGAGCCGGTGGGAGTGGGGGCCTCTGGCAGGGCCTGGAGGCGGGGCAGACCCAAGGCTCCGAGGAGCATCAGGAAAGCCCATCCCCCTCCCTGTCTGAGATTGTGTCATTAGTGCCTCCTTCTGGGGTCAAGACTTTGTTGACCTCCTGTGAGCCCCCTGGGACGACATCTCAAGTGCTACCAGTGCCGGTGAGAAACGGTCACCAAGGGCCTGATTCCATGAGGGCAGGGCCTGGAGACTGGAGCAGGGAGGGGCGGGCGCAAAACCCCACCCTGGATTCATCAGGCTCTCCAACAGAGCTCACATCAGAAACACACGGAGGGTCTGCAGGACACCCAGGAGCTCGTTTCAGGGGGTCCAGGGCAGACCTGAGAGCTTGCGTTTTGAACACTTTCCTGAGAGGTGGCCCCATGCCTTGGGAACCACTGGTCTAAAATCGAGCAGAAGGAAAGCAGACGGAGGCGCTGTCTGGGTCCCAGGGTCACTCAGTGGCCAAGTCCTCTCCTCTCCCATCCTCTGGCTTTGCCAAAGGGAGACACCTCTGGGTCAGTGACCCACAGACCATCAGGACCTTAGAAATCCCCTGGTCCGGTCCCAGCAGTTAATGGTCGGGGAAAGTGGGATCCAGAAGAACACTAAGGAGAATCTGGGCAGGAAACCGTGGCGGCACCAGGCAGCACGGGGCATCCCTGCTCTCAGCCGAGTGTGCTGTGGCTTTCCACCTCATCTCCTCTGAGTTACGTTCCCATCTGACCTGGGCCAAGGGGGCTCAGGAAGTCGTTCCCTGAGCCCCAAATCCCAAGCATTCCCACTGAGCAGCATGGGAGGAGTGTAATGTGTGGTTTGGGATCAAGAAACAAATCAGGCAACCTCTGATCCAGACCCCCAGCCTGCCCCCCAGTCTCTCTGCCCCTGGGGAGCTTCCTAGCCTGGTGAAGAAAACGATTTCCCTCCCAGGACCCCGGGAGGCAAGAGATAAGAGAGATGGGGTTGGCGTGAAGGAGCAAAGGAGCAGTCAGGAGACGGGCACGGGAGGCTCTCATGCTGACTCTTCTCCGTCAGCCTTACAGAACTGCTGCCTGGGGTTCAGCTTCTTTTATAAAATGCAGATTGCAGGAATAATACCTTGATCTACTGCTTTGCAGTTTTTAAAAAAACTTTAGCAATGAGAGTTGCCAAGGTGAGTTGCAAATTTGTCCCATGAATATTTAGTGAACATCTACTATATCGCAGATAGTTCTTTATTTTTTTTTTAAGATTTATTTATTTGACAGAGAGAAACACAGTGAGAGAGAGAACACAAGCAGGGGGAGTGAGAGAGGGAGAAGCAGGCTTCCTGCCGAGCAGGGAGCCCGATGCGGGGCTCGATCCTGGGACTCCAGGTTCATGACCTGAGAGGAAGGCAGAGGCCTAATGACTGAGCCCCCCTATGCGCCCCTTCCAGAACTGTTCTGATCTGGGACACAGAGATTAACAAAACAACAGAAAATACTGGGCCTCAGAGAACACACATTCTAGGTTAAAATAAACAAAATGTGAAGTGCTAGGCATGGTATGTGCTCAGGGGAAATTATGGCAGGAAGAGGGTGGGGTGTGCTACTAACTAAGGCAGTCAGGGAAGGGAGATCAGAAAGTGAGCTCTGTAGGGGCCTGGCGGGGAAAGGGGGAGGAGAGGGATGGCACCAAGGGGAGAGGACAGACACTGCAGTGTTCAAGAGTGGGGTCTGCACTGAGGCTATGTTTTGGGCTTCCTGGGGTTGAGTCAAGAAGCTCATGGAGGGGTGTAGGCTGACTGCCTTCTGTGCCTGATTTTTGATGTTGACCACGAGCACCCCTAAACTCTGCTTGAATCACAGAATGACACGGAGAGGGGCAGCTGCTACACCCCCAAGCCTGAGTGCACCCCAACCATCTACACTGTGTACGAGAAGGTCCGGATGAGCCAAAAGCCCTAGAAGGACACCTAGGTCAACGAAGACATCAGGACGGTGAGGGGTCTTGGCAAGATCTGCCCCACCCTACACTCCACCCAGGACCCCAGAAATCCCTCCTTAGGTAGAGCTAGGATGAGACCCCAGGTCTTCCTGATGTGCACCCCCCAAGATGGTAGAGCAGCAGCACGTGTCCCGGGCTCCTCACTGAGGTCTTCTCACCTCACAGGTGGTGAGCACGGACGATGCCACTTGAGCATCCGCATGAGGCTGATCCTTGGGCAGGCAGGCAGATTTCTGACCGGAGACACACTTCCCCCCATGAGGGAACACTCGTAGGCAGGCAGGACCCGAGGTGCATGTCTGGGAACACAGATGCTTTCCCAGAATTGGGCAGGTCTTAGATGGAGACTTCCAGAATGTCACCGCCCAGCCTACCCCCATGAACAGAAGAGGGTTGGCCTTGCACTGTGGAAAAGCTGAGAAAGTTCAAGGGCAGCTTTGGCACGGAGGGAGGGGCAGAAAGGAAGGAAATAGCATTTGAGCTCTGTCGCCTGCAGGCTTTATTGTAAACACCAGAAACGCCCTAGCTCAAGTTCTCTCAAAATTCAAGCGATTTATCAACCCTTAAAAAAAATCACCTAAAAAATTTTGCAAGAAAGTCCAAGGCTTGTCTCCTTGAAATGATATTTCATCAGTTGCAAAGGGATCCTATTCCCTATCTTCTAATTAGTTGTTATGGTAACGCTTACAGGACACACATTGTCACATCGCTAAGTTTCTCTACTGTTTGAAATAGTTTTGCACTTGATTGCTTTGAATTTCTGGGCAAAGAACCATATCATTGACAAATAATTAGAATTTTTCTTTCTTTCTTTCCAATTTTTTATGCTTCATTCCTCTCCTGTGTCTTCATGCTGGTGAACTCCTCCCAGACCATATTTAATAAGAGTGATTCTGAAGCTCATCCGTGTTTTGTCCCTAACTTACTGTAAGTGCTTCAAGGGTGTCCCTGTTAAGCACGATGTCTCCGGTTAAGGCACATAAGGCACATCTAAAAAGTATGTTCTTATTGCTATTTTGTCAAGAATTTTGCCATGAAGAGAATGTTAAAGTTTATCCTTTCCCTGTTATCATCCATGATGATGTCATCCGGCTTTCCTGTTTTTCCTCTCTGAATAATAAGTAATAGATTCCCTCCTTTTGAACTATACTTAGGTTGGTGGAATAAATCCCAGTTGATGTATTATTCTCTTTTTTTTTTTTTTTAAGATTTTTAATTTATTTGACAGAGAGAAACACAGCCAGAGAGGGAACACAAGCCGGGGGAGTGAGAGAGGGAGAAGCAGGCTTCCCGCGGAGCAGGCAGCCTGATGTGGGGCTCGATCCCAGGACTCCGGGATCATGACTTGAGCCAAAGGCAGAGGCTTAACCACTGAGCCACCCAGGCGCCCCGGTGTATTATTCTCTTAATGAGCTACTGTCTGATACTATTTTTATTTGGGATTTTGCATCATTATTCATACATGCAATTCTCCTGTGTTTTTTAATGCTTTACTTTGTCAGTTTGGTATTTATATTGTGCTCATTAGAGGTTCCTCCTATCTCCACTTGTACTAATTCAATAAAAATTTGCTTTGTAGTCCAAAAAAAAGATTCCTTTAAAAAAAAAGAAAGAATTTTCAGGGCTCCCAAGTGGCTCAATTGGTTGGGTGTCCGCCTTCTGCCCAGGTCGTGATCTCAGGGTCCTGGGATGGGACCCCAAGTTGGAACCTGGCTCTCTGGCCAGTGGGGAGTCTGTTTCTTCCTCTACCTCTGCCCCTCCTCCCACTCAAGATCTCTCACTCTTTCTCATATAAATAAAACTTACAAGAAAATTAAAGAATTACCTAGTATCGATTTAAATTTTATTGTAAATTACTAAAAGATCTATAAATATGCAACTAAGTAAAAATATCTTTGCTTCTAGCTTTTATAAACTCAAGACTATGTATAAAGTAGATAAAAACAAAGCAACAAAACAGCAAGCAATGATTATGCAAAGGAGGATTCAAACCCACAACTTTCATGTAACTCGATGGGTGTTTTTGTTTTGCTACAATGAAATCACTGATTGAGGAGTATAGGAAAGTCCTGCAGCCTCACCGCCAGCTCTGTATTTAATTTGTAACACTTTAATAGAAACAATGTATCTCATCTATGTTTGTTGTATAACACTTGATTAAAATCTTTGTTTACAGTTCAAGCTGGTCAGTGTCATCCTTTAACCAAAACTCTGCCCCAGGCCAGGAACAGAATTGTAAAATTGTTTCATTCACCTTAAAAAAAATTAGCACCCCCCCCCCCCCCGCAGCCTTGTTAAAATCCCCACTCCCTACATCCCTCTCTCCTTACTCCTGGAATCGTAAAACAAAAAAATTCTGTACTATTTGCTTCCATGGTGGGTGTTTATTACATTCTTGTAATGACCTTTTGAGAGGGCGTGCTGCCGGGACAGACGCCCATCTGTGTGCATCCGACGGGCCCCGGTGGCCATAGAGCAGGACCTTTGGAATCTGACCTGCCTGTTTGAGAGGTGTTGTGGGGCAGAAGGAGGCCCGGGGCCGAGTCAGCGAATGACTGAGCAGCCAAAATGATCAAATCTATCTTTCTACGGGAAAATTCTTTCTTTTAGCTATGTATAAAGCTTAACGCCATTTATAGTGAAAAGAAGAACTTAAACAGCTTTTGAAGGTTTCTGCTGTTCTAGTTAACAGCTGTCCAATATTTCACCCTAAGGGCTCCCGAAGCAAGGGTAGATATTTCCCTCCCCAGCTCCGTGTAGGGGAGCATCAGCGCACGGGCGGCCTGGCTGGGGGACACGGGAGGACCTCGAGGGCCAGGGAGGATGTCTGAAGCCAGAACCCTGGAGTCTGCTCCCTGAAGTTCTCACTGGCTCTTTTAATCCATCGTTCAAATCGCCATAGACTTTGTCAGTAATTGATAGAAATAAATATTTTGTTAAGTTTAGCAAATTCAGCAAATAGTGCATTCAGTGATTTGCTCATTTAGGGGATAAACTGGTTCTAGATGAACTGACCTTTGGGCAAGTTGATGTGAGCCTTACATCCTCATGGGGAAGACGTGGGTTTTGGGGCCTCGCTGCCCGTGCGGAAACCTCACGCACGGCCGTCTACTCCCGAGCAGGGCGGAAGAGCAGAGTCCCCTCATGCGGAAGAGCAGAGTCATCAGAGGCCTTCCTGCACAGACTTGGGGTAAGAGTCCCCTGTGAACACCCTCGTGGTGCTCTGAGAGCGCTGGCGTGGGGAGGGCTCAGCACTGGCTCCCGGTGCCCTTCCCCCAGGGCTCTGCTAAGCCAACGACAAAGTCCCCTTGGGAACCACACTCCCTCGCCCTCCTCTGGTCCTCCTGGGCTCCAGCCCTGCCCCTGGGAGCACCTTTGCAAGATCCAGAAATGCACAGATTCATGTGCATTTGTTATCTGAGTTTTGTCCGGTTTTTCGGATTGTTAACTGAGCAAGAGCATGAAGTATGATGTTCTCCCAGGCCTCGCTAGCCCGACTACAGAGCTCGGCCGCGTGAGATCTGCTGTTGGCGGAGCCGCAGAACCCACCGGAAAAGCAGCAGAGGAGCAAGGGTGGGGGGAGGCCAAGCCCACGAACCACAAGGACTGAGGCCAGGTCATGGGGCCACACCAGGCTGATGGGGAGAAAGGCGAGGAGGAGGGAGAAGGAACAGAAACCAAACGGGCCTTCCTTCCTTGTGGGACCTCTCGGCGGGAATACCCTGCTGAGTTGGAGACGTTTCTCTGTGGCTTTTCCAGAGCTGGGCAGCTGGGGCACACGGGGTCCTCGCTGGTTCCGGCTCCCCCTCACCCTTGCAGGCAGCTGTGAGACGGGCACAGAGCACACGCCATCCCCTCTAGCTCTCTAACTCCCATGCTAAGACCTCTGGCCAGAAGACAACAT
This sequence comes from Spilogale gracilis, assembly GCA_004023965.1. Taxonomy (NCBI): domain Eukaryota; kingdom Metazoa; phylum Chordata; class Mammalia; order Carnivora; family Mephitidae; genus Spilogale; species Spilogale gracilis. The sequence goes on from PITA01032031.1 coordinate 9,809, forward strand.
CACAGGGAATCCAGATACACATGTTTGCTAAGCAAAATGAACAGAAATCCCCCAAAGATAAGAAAGCAGAAAAGAGGGGAAAAAAAAACTAACAGGAGACCTACACACATGTGGGGTCTTCCCAGATATAGGAAAGAGAACTGTTTGCAAAAGACTTACTGAAGCCAGAGATGAAAGGTGAATGAGGACGTCTGAGTGTGATGGAGAGGGGGAGCACTAAGAAGATAACTGGGGAAAAAGTGACTCTCTGGCCGAATTTTAAGAATGCAAAGAACAGAACCTGCAGGACAAGAAAGCAGGTAGTGATGTGGACAAAGGGCAGAGGAAAGCACTTAGAAGAGCAGTATGGGTCGGCAGTGGAGATGAACTGTAGTAGATTCAGTCCCCGAGGAGGGCAGGGGTGTCCTCCCCGCCACCCACGTCCTCCCCCAGACCCACTGCGGGGTTTCCCGCCAACAGGACCCGCCTGACTCAGTGGCTGCCCTGGTGCCACAGGGGGCATGGGACCCTGTTCTGGCTGGCGATGAGGAAGAAAGCTCACTGGGGTTTCTGAGAATGACTTCCATCCCAACAGCAGGAAAGAGGGAGGGGAGAGGCCCCTGCTGCCCGCTGGCTCTTACCTCTGAGTGGCTGGGTGGCGATGTGAAGCTGGAAGCCCATGGAGCCCTCTCTGAGCAGCGGGGAAGCCGGGAGGGGGGCCGAGGCAGAGCTGGAGCCCAGGCACTGCTGAGCACTGATCCAAACCCAGCGAGGTTTCTCTCCAGCTTCGGAATTCCTGGGGAGCCGCGAAGGTGGCGAGGGTGGTGTTACCCCCTGGGAAGGAGCAGGTGAATCGGCAGGGTGGGGGTGGTTGTGGAGTTTCTTGTGGAGTCGGTTTGCTGGTTTGTCTCTCTGCTGATGACAGAGTACAAAGGAGGGGTGGAAATTAAGTCGCATGTGGGCAACGAGATCAGGTTTGGGACATGTTGTTCAAGATGTTCATAAGCCATGTAGATGCGTGTGTCTCCTCCCCTTCCCCAGAACCTTGAAACTGTAGTAAGTTTAGGTGTCTAAATCACATCCAAGAGAGGCAAGGCGGTGACTGACCGCAGACCAGAGACGCCTGGAATCTCAGAGAGAAGGAAGAGGGCTGCCCGGGGTGGCGGAGCGGGAGTATGGACCAGTTGCATGGAAATCTCTGGGGTAGTGCCCAGGAAGCTGTGAATGACCCTTCATCGTGGTCCGTTATGCAGCCGAGTTTGAGAACACCCACCTGGAGTACACACGTGGGACCCAGCAGAGGCTGGAGCTGTCTGCCTACAGGATGGGGCAGACTCTCAGCTCAGAGAGGCCACAGAGGAATGGGAAGGGCTCTTGGGGCTGAAAGTGGGGCAATGCTGGGGGGTCCGAGCATGAAATAACTCCCCATCCACTGCCCAGCTCGAGAAGTGGAGGGTCCGGGAGCCAGGCATCACCTTCTGAGCCATCAGCAAGGGAGCGAGCTTCTCAAAAACCCCAAAATACCATACAGAGAACTGGGGGCAGCTTGTGTGGCCTGCAGCAAGCCCCCTCATTCTGAGAAGGAGGGGTTCCGGGATGAGAGCCACCTCCCTGCCCTCACCCCAAGATGGAGCCTGATCGCCCACAGGGCTGCTGGCTCTCTTTGAAATATAAGAGGAAAACCAAGGATCAGCACACAGGTGAGAAAAGCCAGTGGCCGAAGGGGAAGCATCACGGTCTTAAAAGGAGTCATTCAGTATGTCTCAGCTAGAAAATGCCAGAAATACCCTTAGAAGCATTATCTAGAGACACAGAAGTTACCACAAGACAATGGAAACTGGGAACAACAGATCTGGATGCCTCTGGGAGGAGGAGTTGGGGGCCAGCAGGAGACTGAGGGCTTTTAGTACACGTGCAACGTGTGCATGTGTGATTTGTATGATTGGGCGCACTGAGTGTTGGGGCTCGGACGCGGCGCTGGGCCGGGCGGTGCGCGTGCGCGTGCTCCTACACTACTTCGGGGAAGAGATGGGGCCACGAGGCCGTACTGGGCTCGGGACTCGCGGGTCACTCTTGTTCACAAGCAGAGTCCTGGTCAGGAGCGGAGGCCTGGGCTCAGAGACGAGGGACAGAGAGGCATGGCTACAGCAGGACCCCGGCCCAGAGTGGGGTGTGAGGGCCGAGGGCCAGGACATGGGCTGTGCAGTGGGGAGGGGGCTGGCGCGTGGAGACCCCAGCAGGAAGTGGGCCCGAGTTCGAGCGCCTGTGGGTCCACCAGTAGTTGGCTAACATGAGAAAATATTTGCCCCGGGTTCCGAGACAGAGCTCCTAACCCCCCCAGAATTTCCTGGGCAACAGGAAAATATTTTCTTCCAATGAGGCGACTCCAGGTGGGGTCCTGCTTGGGGGCTGGTCACCAGAAAGTTGGAGAAGCTTGGCATTTTCAACCCCTGACCCCCTATTTCTCAGAGAGCGGAGGGGCTGGACATGGAGTTTGTGACCCATCACACCTGAAATCCCAAAATACGGGGTCTGGAGTTTCCAGGCTGGTGGGTGGTTGGAGGTGTGGGGGAGGGGCGTGCCCGGTCAGGGCAGGGAAGCTCTGCCCCCCCTCCCGCTTCCCTCCTCCCTCCCCGCTTCCCTCGCCCCTCCCACCTGCGCTACCCTCCCTACACTTTACCACTTCCTTTAATGAGCTGCTGGACAGTAACTGGTTTCTTAGTCTTGTGAGCTGTTCTAGCAAATTAATTGAACCCATTCCTTGGGGTCCTGAGGTACAGGCGATCAGAAGCACAGGAGATGCTCTAGACTTCGGTGGCCTCTGGAGGGGGGAGGTCCGGCGGGGCTGAGCCCCTACCCTGCAGGATCTGACACTGTCTGCAAGTAGACAGCCTCTGAACGGACCTAAACAGTCGCCAAGAGTGCTGGGCGCCGGCGAGAACGCCCCACCCCGGGGTCAGAACACCGAGACGGGCAGCAGGGAGGAGAGGGTCCGATAGGCCAGGAGGGGAGGAGACAGACTTTATTCCACAGTCACGCAGGGCAGCAGCTCTGAGAAGCAGAAGTTAATGAGGGAAAGACACAAAGGCATGAACCTTCCATCCCTCATGAACTGGGCAGGGTGTCCTCTGCAGGGGCGCGCCCTGGGCCTGCCTCTGACTTGGGCTCCGGCCACTGGAATGACAGTGCGGCCACACAGGAGGTCTCGGGCCTGCAGCCCTCCCATGCTCTGCCTCCGTTCTGTGTGTCCCCAGCACACCTGGGAGCCCAGGGACTGAGGCTGAGCAGAAAGGCCCCGGGACCCTGGGACACACCTCGTTCTCAGGAGATGTGCTCTCTGTCTCCGAGCTGCCCTCCCCATGTGCCCAGGGACAGACCGGGGAGGGTGCCATCCCGCGCCCTCCGCAGACGGTTACTGAGTACACAGAGATGCTGAATCCGTGCCGGTGCCAGGACAGTCACGGAGGCGTCCTCCTGCATGCGCTCCTGTGCCCCGTGCAGCTCCGCTCATCTCTTCATTATGGGAACTTGGGGAAAAAGCTGTAACATAATCTGCTATGGGTTCACAGGGAAAATAAAACAGCTGCACATCTGTGTGTGAGACAGTTGAGAACTGTGCCCATTCCGACAGGCTGAAGCCCTGACTAAAGCGGAGACAGGCACGCTCGCCTGGGCTGAGCTCTGAGTGGTGAGGGACGGGATAGTCTGACCACGGCCTGGCTCCTTTGGTTCCTGCTGTGGTCCCATCACAGACGCTTGCCGGGGACACCAGCCTGAAAGGCCACCAGGGAGCTCCATCTTCACCAACGCCCGCCCCCGTTCCAGAATTCTCCAGTTCCCAAGCTCATTGTCTGTGACAGCAGCGGGGCTCAGGATTCCTGTCCATGCCACAGAGGAGCAAAGCCAGGACCAGTCGGTGACCTGATGACTCTCCAGTCTGGATGCCGGGCGGGGCCGAGCCAGGCACAGGTCTCAGGGCTCCTGGGCCACTGGTCTTTCTAGACCTGAATCCCTGGAAGGATTGGGAAGCCACACTGAGGGGGAGGAAGGCCAGGCCTGGCCCAGGGCAGCCTCTCTCCTGTCTCACGCTGGCAGGCAGAGGACATAAGCCTGTGCTTGAATCTCGGCAGCCTCTGGGGTCCACAGCGGCCCTCTGCCGACCACCGCCGCCCCCCTGCACTGGCTGAGTCACCCTCAGGCCAGCACCTCCCGTGCAGCTCAGACCCTCAAGGCTGCTGACCTGAGAAGCCCAGGCTGGTCTCCCAGGAGGGAGCAGGACCCTCAGGGACTGAGAGCTGGGAGAGGCTGCTGAAAACCGCTCTCCTTGCAGGGGGCAGGAACGCTGTCCTCCTGAGGGGGCCGGGGGGGGAGTGCTTCACGGGCCTTCCCCTTGCTCTTAACCCCCCCACCAGTCATTCCAACGCCATCGCCTCAGAACCTGGGGAAGCCCACGGGTGCAGAGAGGGCGCTGCCCGGACCAGACCCAGCTCCCCTGCGGGGCTCCTGCCAGCCCAGTTTCCTGGGGACCCCCACCCAACAGACAAGTCTGTCCCTCCTGCTGAGCTTCCTTTATCCCCGTCTCCCTGGGGGCTCTGGGCTGGACAGTCATCAGCATCTGTCTTCTTGCTCTC
>PITA01032032.1:0-14486 GCA_004023965.1 Spilogale gracilis
TTTATTTGATAGAGAGAAACACAGCTAGAGAGGGAACACAAGCAGGGGGAGTCAGAGAGGGAGAAGCAGGCTCCCTGCTCTGGAGGAAGCCCGATGTGGGGCTCCATACCCGGACACCCGGATCATCACCTGAGTGGAAGGCAGAGGCTTAATTAACAACTGACCCACCCAGGCGCCCCAAAACACATGCTTTTAAAATTAGTAAATTAGTGCAGAAACTTTATTTTTAATAATCTCAACCATTCTTTTTGTTTAGTTCTCAGTTACAGTGCCCAAGAGTAAGTATTTATTAAGTATATTTTGATTCAATGACTGAAACACAAGGAAGAACTTGGTAAATGCCACAAAAAAGGCATAAAGTGCTAAAGGGATTCAAAAGACAGAAGGATCTTCTGCGAAAGGGATCAATTGTAGATAGTACTTGAGTGGGCCTTGAAAGATTTTTTTTGTTGTTGCCTTTTGTAAGAGAACAGTGTAGTAGTAATTATTAACATTTTGTGGGCAGGACTTTTAGGAAATGAAATTTTATTCCAATTTATGATTTGTATCGTCAGAATACATGCATTATCAGATTTACTTCCCTTACTGTCTTTTGTTTGGGCTTACTATTAATGTGGTTTTATCGAAGCAAACAACAATCTTGTGAAGTGGCTTGAGAAGTCTATTGTGTGACAGGGAAGCCAGTCAGAAATTAAGAATCTTTTAAATTGAAAAATGTACATACAAGTAGTGGAGAATTAATAGCATTTAGTTATTTCTGACTTTAAGGAAAAAAATAGCTTTTAAATTTTTTCTTTGATTTTTCTTGTGTGACAAATCACTTTAAAGGAATACTTTTAAAACACTTTCAATTAAATTATGAAGTGTGGTAGAATTTTGTTTGTAAAATTTTATCTTTTGAGACACCATAGTTCAGCACTCTTGATGATATTTGAAATATTAAAATTTCCTTAAAAGTCAAGTTTTATGGTCTCCTCTGGCAGTTCCCCTTTGACTTAAGAAGATAAACATGTTCCTCTCATAATGACAAATTTTTGTAAACTACTTTATTGAATTGTTGAAAAGTATTTAGTATACTATCTCGACATTTTTTTAAATTAAGATTTGTAGAAGAAAAATCTAGGATTAAAGGTGTTCTTCAGACCTAGAATTTTTTAATACAAAATAATTCTTAAAGTTTTAGAAGTCACTGAGAATTTATTTTTACAGAAAAGGAGTTTTTTAAGGATCTTATTTTAAATCACTTGAAATTATTCTAAAAAGTTATTTTTGAATAACTTCTTATTCTGTTTTGGATCTGAAATAGAATGAATACCATTTTTTTTGAATTTCCAAAGCTATTCCACATTTGGTTTCACATTTAGTGAATTTAGTCATAATATTCCCAAACGCAGTACGATACTGTTTCTATGGTTACCAGACCCTTTGTAGAGTGACAAAGATTGGAATTCTGATTCTCATGAGTCAAATTTTGGCCTTTGACTCTGTCCCCTTTTCATACCCCTTGCTAAGCTTGGGCTGTTGCTATGCTTGAAGGCTTGTCAGCTAGCAGGTTCCTATGGTAACAGGAATGGAAATTTGAAAGAAGAAAGAGAATGGGAGCACAAAGGCTTAGTTGATTTGAATTTGAACAAAGAATGGAAGGTTCCATGTAGTGCACCTTTGTTGTAGAAACCAGAAATTTAATTTTAGAAAGTTACTTTTCAGTTTGTAAACTTCTTATACCCTGGTCTTGATTTAGTGAACAAAAAGTATTACTGTTTAAGGAGGTATGCAGTAGGAATCTTTAAAAAATCAATTGTTAGTTGATTAACTAAGTTAAATTGTTCTTCTATTTGATAGAACTTTAATAGTATTATTACCCAATATTCTCAAGTTTACAGTATTCGGGCTCTTTTTAAAAAATCTTCTTTTTAAAGATTTTATTTTTTCATTTGAGAGAGAGAAAGAGCATGAGAAGGAAGAAGGTCAGAGGGACAAGCAGACTCCCCGTGGAGCTGGGAGCCTGATGCAGGACTGGATCCTGGGATTCCAGGATCATGACCTGAGCAGAAGGTAGACGAGTAAGAACTGACCCACTCAGGCGCTCCAGGCTACCTCTTTTAATTTAGATTTTGCCGAGGTTAAAAATTGTTGGAGTTAAAACCAAGGCAATTTGCTCATTTGAAAAATACTAATATTTCTGTTTTTATATAACTGCTTTATTGAGGTATAATTAGTGTACAACAAACTTGGACCCATTTAAAATGTTCAGTATTTTGACACATGTATATACCATGAAACCATCAACACAATAAAAATACAGAATATTTCCATTACCTCAAAAGCTCTCTTGTGTGCCTTTGTAGTCTACCCCCCTCTTCCTTCCCTGCTCCAAGCAACCACTGATCTGTTTTCTGTCACTGTGGCTTAGTTTTCACTTTCTAGAGTTTTATATAAATGCAGCCATACAATGTCTACTTTTTTTTTTTTTTTTAATTTATTTGACAGAGAGAAACACAGCCAGAGAGGGAACACAAGCAGGGGGAGTGAGAGGGAGAAGCAGGCTTCCCGCAGAGCAGGGAGCCCGATGTGGGACTCGATCCCGGGTCTCCGGGATCATGACCTGAGCTGAAGGCAGTCGCTTAACCAACTGAGCCACCCAGGCGCCCCCATTGTCTACTTTTTTATGTCTGGTTTCCTTCACCCAGCATAATATTAATCCGTGGTTTGTTTTGCTTTTTAAAAACATCATTCCAGTTGACTTTCAGTTGTTGAGAAGAGGGCATTCATATTAAGCAGGGTTCTTTAGGCCCACCATATAGGATTGCTATAGCTCTGTTAACCTGAAACTCTTCCCTGATCACCTTTTAAGCTTTTACCATGTTCTGTATGCTATTTTATATATTATTATTTATATGTTATTGAGAACATTTTACAGAGGAGAAAACTGAAGTTTAGAGAGTTTATGTAGAAAAAATTGGTCAAATTCAAGGGCTTTAGATAGGAATGCCAGGGTCTTGCCTCTTGTCTATCTTTGTAGCTCTCTGATCTTGAGCAAGTTACTTAATTTTAATGTCTCATTTTCTTCATATGTGTTATAAAATGTGATTAATACCAGGAGAATTAAGTGAGATAATGTGTATACGGCACTTAATTGCCTGTCCCTTAAGTGTCAGTAAATGCTAACTGAGAAACACAGTACAGGGTACTTATAGCTAATAAGTGGCAGGAGCATAAACTTGTAGCTTTAAGCTTACTGATGGCAGCACAGAATAATCACTCAAATCAATTTTATAATTTATAATTCACAGATGGAGGTTTTATAACATAGTAACATAACAATATCGAATTGGTTGATATTTTATGTGTTCCTAAGTACCAAGCAAGTTTTGAGACTTAAGACACAGGTAAAAATAAGACATACATATGCATAAACTATGATGCATGTACATATGTCATCAACATGTGAATGTAATAACATTTTCACCTTTAATTTTAAAATAAACTCATTGGAAATTGCAAAAGGAGTACAAAGAAATTCTGTGTATTCTACACAGTCCCTGCCCCCTCCCAACTTCAGTCTTTAAGTGTACTCATTTTTGTGTTGTGTGTATGCATGCATCTGTGTGTGTAGTCTTTGCAGTTTTTTTTTTTTTTTCAAGTAAGCTCTCTGCCCAACGTAGGGCTTCAACTCACAACCCCTAGATCAAGAGTCGCACTCTCCACCGTCTGAGCCAACCTTGCGCTCCTAGTCTTTGCAATTTTATCACATATATAGATGTGTGTAGCCATTGCTACTGTTAAAGAACTGTTTTATCACTGCTAAGGAACTCCTTTATGCTTCCTTTCTCCCTCCTCCCTTTCCCAGTCCTAAGCAACCACTACTTTGTGCTCTTGTCTGTAATTTTATCATTTCAGAATGTTAATATAAATGGAATCATACAGTGTGTATGGACTTTTGAGATTTTTTTCATTTAGCATAGTAATCATTTGGGATCCATGCAAGTTTTATGTATCAATAGTTATTGTTTTTAATTTCTGAATATTTTATTACACAGATATACCACAGTTTGTTTAATCAACCACCCATTGAACATTTGGGTTGTTTCAGCTCTTTGCTATTACAGATAAAGCTGTTATGACCATTAGTGTACAGGTTTTTGTGCAGACCTAAATTTTTATTTTGGGGGGATAAATGCCCAGGATTGTGATTGCTGGATCATATGAGAAGCATATGTTTGGAATTTTAAGAAACTGCTAAACTATTTTCCATAGTGACTGTACCATTTAACATTCTCACCAACAACATATGTTCCCCTATATTCTCACTACCATTTGGTATTGAAATAATTTTTATTTCAGTTTTTCTAATATGTATATAGTGATACTTCATGTGGTTTTAATTTATGTTTCCCTCATGGTTAATGATAATTTCTTTTCATGCATTCATTTGCCATTCATATATCCTTTTTAGTAAAATGTCTGTTTATATCTTTTGTTCATATTGCAATTGAATTCTTATTTTTGAGTTTTGAGATTTCTATTGTCTAGATAAAAATCTGTTGTTGGATATATGGTTTAGAAATAGTTTATTCTAGTCTGTAGTATGTTTTTACATCCTTATAATAAGATCTTTTTTTTTTAATTAAAGATTTTATTTATTTATTTGACAGATCACAAATAGGTAGGCAGGCAGGCAGAGAAAGAGGGGGTAACAATCTCCCCACCGAGCAGAGAGCCTGATGTAGGACTCTATCCCAAGACCTGAGATCATGACCTGAGCCGAAGGCAGAGGCTTAACCCTCTGAGCCACCCAGGCATCTCTATAATAAGATCTTTAAGAGAAGTTTTAAATTTTAAATAAGTCCAGTTTACCTTTTTTTTTTTTTTTTTTTTAATGGATTGTCTTTTTGGTATAAGAACCTAACTCTTGGTCTAGAAGATTTTTTGTTTGACTGTTTTAAATTTTATAGTTTTTATGTTTTACATTTAAATCCATGCATCCTTTTTGAGTTAATTGGTATAGGTATGGTTCATTTTCTTGTCTGTAAATATCCACTACCTCCAGCACCATTTGTTGAAAAAACTATCCTTTCACTATTGAATTGCTTTTGCTCCTTTCTCAAAAATGAGTTGTCCATCCTTATGTGGGTTTAATTCTGGGTTCTCTATTATGTTTTTTTTTCTTTTAAGGATTTTATTTGTTTATTTATTTGACACAGAGAGAGAGAGACCAAACGGGGAGAGAGGGGGAGAAGTAGCTCTCCGCTGAGCAGGGATTCCAATGTGGGGCTCAATCCTAGGACCCTGGGATCCTAACCTGAGCTGAAGGCAGATGCTTAACCAAATGAACCACCCAGGCTCCCCTTCTCACTTTTGTTCTATTGATCTTTTTTTTTTTTATTCATTCATTCTTTTTTTTTTATTGTTACTTAAATTTTTTTTTCAGTGTCCAAGATTCATTGCCCATTTCCCACACCCAGTGCTCCGTGCAATAGGTGCCCTCAGTATCCACCACCAGGCTCTCCCATCCCCTCACCCTCTTCCCTCCAAGTCCCTCAGTTTGTTTCTGTGTCCGAAGTCTCTCTTGTTTTGTTTCTCTCCCTGAATTACCATTGCTCTATTGATCTTTTGTATCTGTCTTTTCACTGATACCACACTGTCTTGATTACTGTTAGCTATATAGTAAGTCTTAAAATTGGATAATGATTCTTCCCAATGTTTTTTCAAACTCTATTTTGGTTTTTTTCATATAATTTCAAATAAACCTACCATTATCCACTAAAAGTTATGCTGCGTTTGGTTGGTTGTTATGTTAGTCGCCATACAGTATTTCATTAGTTTTTGATGTAGTGTTCCATGATTCATTGTTTGTATCTAACACTCAGTGCTCCATGCAATACATGCCCTCCTTAATACCCATCACCAGGCAAACCCATCCCCCCACCCCTCTCGCCTCTAAACCCTCAGTTTATTTCTCTCTCTTTTTTAAAAAAGGTTTTATCTATTTATTTGACAGAGGGAGAGATCACAAATAGGCAGAGAGTCAGGAAGAGAAAGAGGGGGAAGCAGGCTCCCCACCAAGCAGAGAGCCCGATGTGGGTCTTGATCCCAGGACCCTGAGATTATGACCTGAGCCGACGGCAGAGGCTTAACCCTCTGAGCCACCCAGGCGCCCCCTCAGTTTATTTCTAGGAGTCCATAGTCTATCATGGTTCATCTCCCTCTCTAATTTCCCCCCTTCATTTTTCCCTTCCTTCTAATGTCCTCCATTCTATTCCTTATGTTGAACAAATAAGTGAAGCCATATGATAACTGACTTTCTCTGCTTGACTTATTTCACTTAGTATAATCTCCTCCAGTCCCATCCGTGTTGACTCAAAAGTTGAGTATCTATTCTTTCTGATGCTTGGTAATATTCCATTGTATGTATGAACCACATCTTTATTCATTCGTCTGTTGAAGGGCATCTCGGCTCTTTCCACAGTTTGGCTATTGTGGACATTGCTGCTATGAACGTAGGGGTACACATGGTCCATCTTTTTGCTACACCTGTCGCTTTGGAGTAAATACCCACTAGTGCAATTGCTGGGTCATAGAGTAGTTCTATTTTTAGTTTTTTGAGGAACCTTCACAATGTTTTCTAAAATGGCTGTACCAACTTGCATTCCCACCAATGGTGTAAGAGGGTTCCCCTTTCCCAGAACCTCTCCAACATTTGTTGTTCCTTGCCTTGTCAATTTTTGCCATTCTAACTAGTATAAGGTGGTATCTCAGTGTGGTTTTCTTGTTTTTTGTTTTTTTAAAGATTTTATTTATTTATTTGATAGAAACATAGCTCAGAGAGGGAGCACAAGCAGGGGGAGTGAGAGAGGGAGAAGCAGGCTTCCCGCCAAGCAGGGAGCCCGATGTGGGGCTCGATCCCGGGACTCCAGGATCACGACCTGAGCCGAAGGCAGTTGCTTAACCAACTGAGCCACCCAGGCGCCCCTCTCAGTGTGGTTTTGATTTGAATTTCCCTGGTGGCTAATGATGATGAACACTTTTTCATGTGTCTGTTAGCCATTCGTATGTCTTCATTGGAGAAGTGTCTGTTCAAGTTTTCTGGTCATTTTTTGACTTCATTATTTGTGTTTTTTTGGGTTTGGGAAGTTCTTTATAGGTCTTGGATATCAGCCCTTTGTAGAGTCATTTGCAAATATCTTCTCCCACATTCTGTGGGTTGCCTCTTTGTTTTGTTGACTGTTTCCTTTGCCTTGCAGGTTTTTTTATCTTAATGAATTCCCAAAAGTTCCTTTTCACTTTTGTTTTCCTTGCCTTTGGAGACCTGTGTTGCAAGAATTTGCTGTGGCTGATGTCGAGGTTACTGCCTATGTTTTCCTCTAGGATTTTGATGAATTCCTGTCTCATGTTGAGGTCTTTCATCCATTTGGAGTTTATCTTTGTGTATGATGTAAGAGAATGGTTGAGCTTCATCCTTCTATAGATAGCTCTTCAGTTTTCCCAGCACCATTTATTGAAGAGACTGTCTTTTTTTCCATTGGATATTTTTTCCTGCTTTGTTGAAGATTATTTGACCATAGAGTTGAGGATCCATATCTAGGCTCTCTGTTCTGTTCCACTGGTCTATGTGTCTGTTTTTTGCTAGTATCATGCTGTCTTGGTGATCACAGCTCTGTAATATAGCTTGAAATCAGGCAGTGTGATGCCCCCAGCTTTGTTTTTCTTTTTCAACATTTCCTTGGAGATTCCAGTCTTTTCTGGTTCCGTGCACATTTTAAGATTGTTTGTTCCAGCACTTTGAAAAATGCCATTGGTATTTTGATGGGAATGGCATTGGAAGTATAGATTGCTCTGGGAAGCATAGACATTTTAACAATGTTTATTCTTAACAATCCATGAGCATGGAATGTTTTCCCATCTTTTTATGTCTTCATTTTCTTTCATGAGTGTTCTGTAGCTCCTAGAGTATTTACCTCTTTCGTTAGGTTTATTCCAAAGTATTTTACAGCTTCTGGTGTCATTGTAAATGTAATAAATTCTTTTAATTTCTCTTTCTACATTGTTACATTGTTAGTGTATAAGAAAGCAGCTGATTCTGTGCGTTGATTTTGTATTTTGCCACATTACTGAATCGCTGTATGAGTTCTGGTAATTTGAATGTGGTGTCTTTTATGTTTTCCACATATAGTATCGTGTCATCTGTGAAGAGGGAGAGTTTGACGACTTCTCTGCCAATTTGAATACCTTTTATTTATTTTTGTTGTCTGATTGCTGTTGCTAGGACTTCTTGTACTATGTTGAATAGTAGTGGCGAGAGTGGGTATCCATGTCATGTTCCTGATCTCAAGGGAAATGTTCTCAGCTTTTCCCCATTGAGAATGATATTTGCCGTGGGTTTTCGTAGATGGATTTTATGAAGTTGAGGAATGTTCCATCTATCCCTATACTCTGAAGAGTTTTAATCAGGAAAGGGTGCTCTATTTTGTCTAATTCTTTTTCTGCATATTTATGTGTTCTATCACATTGATTGATTTGTAAGTAATGAACCATCCTTGCATCCCACGGATAAATCCCACCTGGTTTTGGTGGACATGCTGCTTTTTGATAGAAATTTCATTAAATCTGGAATTTGGGGGAGAATTGGCATCTTTCATGTTAAATCTTCAACCCATGAACAGTATTATTATTTGTTGAATTGAGTCCTCCTAAAATGCCTGTGTTGGAGTTCTAACTCCTCTTACCTCAGAATGTAACCTTACTTGGAAATAAGATCATTACAAGTGTAATTAGTTAAGATAAGATCATACTGGAATAGGGAGGGGCACTAATCCAATATGACTGATGTCCTTAGAAAGGGAGGATGATGTGAAGAGGCAGAGGGAGGATGCAATGAAGATCCGAATTTATGCTGTCACAGGCCATGAAACTACCAGAGGCTAGTAGAGACCAGGGGCAGATCCTTCTCTTACACTTTCAGAGGAACATGGTTCTGCCAACGTCTTGATCTCAGACTTCTAGCTTCCAGAAATGTGAGACAGTGAATTTCTGTTGGTTAAGCCACTCAATTTATGGTACTTTGTTGTAGCAGCCCTAGAAAACTAATACAATATGTATGTGTTCATTTATTTATATTCCTTGATTTATTCTGTCATCACCTATAGTTTTCTGCATATGAGTGCTGTATTTACACCCAGGTGTTTCTTTGTTCTTTCCTTCCTTCTTTCTTTCTTTCTTTCTTTCTTTCTTTCTTTCTTTCTTTCTTTCTTTCTTTCTTTCTTTCTTTCTTTTTAAGATTTTATTTACTTATTTGACAGAGAGAAACACAGCGAGAGAGGGAACACAAGCAGGGGGAGTGAGAGAGGGAGAAGCAGGCTTTCCGCTGAGCAGGGAGCCCGATATGGGACTCCATCTTTGAGGAAGTTACCCTCTATATCTAGTTTGTTGAAAACTTAAAATCATATGTGCTTTCTCTGCATCGTTTGGTATGATAATGTGTTTTTTCTGTTAGCCTGTATAATATGAGATTACATTAATTCACTTTTGAATGTTGAACCAGCCTGGAATTTCTAGAGCAAACCCTAATAAGTTGTGGTATATAATGCTTTTAATATATATTTGGATTTTCTTTGCTACTATTGTGTTAAAGACTTTACATTTATGTTCATGAGAAATATTAGCCTGTAGTTTTCTTCTTTTGTATTATGTTTGTGTGGTTTTAATATTAAGCACTCCTTGCTTCATAAAATTAGTTGGGATGTGTCTCTTTGCTATTTTCTTGAAAAGATTGTTTGGAATTGATGTTAATTATTCGTTAAATATTAGATTTTATCTATGAAACCATCTGACTTAGACATTTCTTTTTCTGGAGGTTTTTAACCACAAATTCAAATTCTTTAGTAGTTACAGGACTATTCAGATTATAAGTTTCATCCTGGGTGAATTTTGGTAGTCTGCCTTTGAGGAATTGGTTGACTTCATCTAAGGTGTCTAGTTTATGTGCATAGAGTTGTTTGTAATATTCCCTTACTGTCTTTTTAATGCCTACAGAACCTCAGTGACATCTTCTCTTTTATTCTTGATATTGGTAATTTGTGTTTTTCCGTCTTCTTTAATAATTTCAAAGAGCCAGCTCTTATTTGAGAATTTTTCTCTATTGCTTTTCTGTTGTCAATTTCATTGATTTTTCTTCTTTTATTTCCTTCCTTTGCTTTATTTTGCTCTCTGAGTTATTATGAACAGTGCTATCTTGCTGTGAAAATTCACATACAAGTTTTGCTTTGAACATCATTTTTAATTCTTTTGGCATATACCTAGGAGTAGAATTGTTGAATTATGTGATAATCTATGTTTAACATCTTAAGGAATCACCAGATTTTTTTCTGTCGTGGTTGCATCATTTTAATTCCCACAGCAACACATGAGGGTTCTGATTTCTCCACATCCTGTCAACACTTGTTAATTTCTGTTTTTTTGGATTAGCTGCCTTAGTGGGTGTGATGTAGTATCCCATTGTGGTTTTGATTTGCATTTCCCTAATGACTAATGACATTGAACATCTTTTCTTTTTTTTTCTTTAAAATTTTATTTACTTATTTGACAGAAACACAGCTAGAGAGGGAACACAAGCAGGGGGAGTTGTGTGAGAGAGGGAGAGGCAGGCTTCCTGCCGAGCAGGGAGCCTGATGCGGGGATGCATCCAGGGACTCGAGGATCATGACCTGAGCTGAAGGCAGATGCTTAACAACTGAGCTACCCAGGCACCTTGAACATCTTTTCATTTATTTATTGGCTATTGTGTAACTTTGGAGAAATATCTATTCATGTTTTTCACCCGTTCAGTAAATTTGGTTGTCTTTTTGTTGAGTTGTGGGGGTTCTTTTTGTATTCTGTTTACTAGACCCTTACCAGATATGTTTTATTAATATTTTTTCTTTTTTGTGGGTTGTCTGTGTCCTCTCCTGATAATGTTCTTAGGTATTTGAAAGCATTCTATTTTGATGAGGTCTAATATAGCTTATTTTTTCCTTTGTGCTTGTGCTTTTGTTGTCCAATCTAAGAAAACATTGCTACACCCGAGGTCATGAAGATTTACCTCTGTTTTCTTCTACAAGTTTTATAGATTTAGCTCTTATACGTAGATCTTTGATCCTTTAGATAATTTTTGTATGTGGTATAATGCAAGGGTCTCTGGCTTTATTGTTTTGCATGTTTAGACTTATGTTAGTACCACAGTGTTTTGGTTACTGTAACTTTGTATTAAGTTTTGAAATTGGAGAGTATGAGTACAATAATTTGAAGCTATGTTAAGTGGTACATATATGTTTAGATTTGGTTTTTAGTATTGGTGAATTTATTCTTTTGTCTTTGTTCTGCCCCCCGCCCCCAAGGTTCTGATCTGTTCAGATTCTCTTGCAATTCTGTATGAATTTTGGGATCAACTTTTCTATTTTTGCAAAAAAGGCCACTGGGATATTTGAAGGGGTTAGATTGAATCTGTAGATCATGTTAGGCAATATCACCATCTTAATAACATTGTCATTTAATCCATGAATATGGATGTCTGTTTATTAGGTCTTCAGTTTCTTTTGGTAATACTTCATAGTTTTCTGTCTTACACCACCCTGGTTAACTTTATTTCTAATATAGGAAGCTGTGCTTTCTTTCTGATGCTCTTAAAAATGGATTTTTGTCTTAGTTTCCTTTTCTATTGGTAATATTTTAAAATTTAGTTTTTAATATATTCCTGGAATGTAAAAATGCAGATGACTTTTATCTTAACTGATTTTTGTATCCAGTGTTCATAGTAAATTCATTTATTTTAATGGTTTGTAGATTATCTTGGATTTTCTTTGTAACAGATTAGTTCGGTTTTATTAGAAGACAGAAGCACTCAATGATTTAAACAAGGAAAGTATAATACAAAGAATTAATAAGCTAGTATAAGAGAGTGTTTATAAGATAGAGAGCTCAACAGGGTTCTCTAGGGCAGAGGGACAGTCTTGGAAGGGATAACCAGACACAAAGGCTCAGACCTTAATTATGGTTGGAGCTCAGTGGATGGCAGAGAAATTCACCAGGTTGGCTGGGCTGGAGCTGGTCCATAGTTGCCGGGCAAGGAGGAAGCAAGTCTTCAGGGCATGGGCAAGTGTTAGGTGGTAACTGAGTAAGAGGAGGGAGTCAGGGTACTGCTGCAGGTAGGAAACCTCCACCATGCAGTATCCATATTGGAAGAGCTGCAGGAAGGGGGTCACCAAGCTATGCTGTGATTGTGAGGCTAGTGAAACCTTTCTGCAGGTGGTGGGACAGAGCATCATAGATTTCTTAACATTTGCACTGCTGCCTCACTATGCAGCAACCACAACCAGCAAGGAGACCCTCCAGCAAGGAGACCCTTTTGCCCTGTGGTGTTTCTCCAACACTCTTCATTGAGAAAGTTTAAAACTCATGCTTACTGTAAAGAAATGGTGAAAGGAATCCCATCAGTTATCATAGAGCAGGTATTTGAGGGGTGAATTTGGAACTGAGGGATAAAAGTTGGGTAACTGAAACACAAATCATCTATGAGTAATGATAGTTTCTTTCTTCTGATCCATGTACCTTTCATTTTTATATTTCTTTCCTTCTAATTCTTTTACCTTTATTTCTTTTTCTTTTCTTACTGCCCTGCTGAGGACTTCTAATACAGTGGTAAATAAGATGGTAATGACAGGTACTTTTGCCTCATCCTTGATTTTGGGAAGCTTTCAGTAATTTACCACCAAGTATGAGGTTTGCTGTGGTTTGATATCTATTTTCCAGAAGATTTAAGTAAATTCTTCTCTACTCTGCAAGGAGTTTTCATAATAAATGGGTGTTGAAATTCATTTAATACTTTTACTATATCTATATTATTAGTGGATCATGTGACTTTCCCCCCCCTTTCTGTTAATGCCATTAATTACATTAACCGGTTTTTCAGATGTTAATCAGTGTTCTATCCTTAGGGGGAAAACGTTTATTTTGTGTGATATATTACTCCTCTTTTTTTTTTTTTTTTTTTTTACATAGTCTAGATTAATTTACTGATAAAATTTTTATATCTATGATCATGAGGAATAATTCTCCTTCTTAGATATTTCCTGTTGGGTTTTGTTGTAAAAATTAGGCTGATTTCATTAGATGGATTGGGTAAAGTTCCTTTTTCCCCTCTTTTAGGAAAAGTTTGTGTGTGATTACTGCCACTTCTTGCTTTGATGTTTGACAGATTTTTCTATTGAAGCCATCTTAGCCTAGAGTTTTCTTTGGGGGGAATCATTTCTAATAGTGGATTAAATTTCTTTGTAGATAGAAGATAAACTTTTATGAGTTTTGGTAAATTGTGGTTTTTTTTCCCAAGGCATTTGTTCATTTCATCATGTCAGATTTATTATTTATGGTTATCTGCATTATTTTATTTTATTTTATTTGCATTTTTTTTTTTTTAGATTTTTATTTATTTGACAGAGAGAAACATAGCCAGAGAGGGAACACAAGCAGGGGGAGTCAGAGAGGGAGAAGCAGGCTTCCCGCCGAGCAGGGAGCCTGATGTGGGGCTCCATCCCGACTCTCCGGGATCATGACCTGAGCCGAAGGCAGTTGCTTAACCAACTGAGCCACCCAGGCGTCCCATTATTTGCATTATTTTTTGAGTAATGTTTTCTTCTTCATTCCTGATGTTGGTAATTCAAATTGTTTCTTTTCTTGTTATTGCTTTCCTTATACATTCCCTAAGGTTGGCCATTCTTTTTCTAGATGGAGCTTAGGTCATTGATTGTTTTCAGGCTTTCTTATTTTCTGATATGTGTATATCAGATTGTAAATTTTCTCTGAGTACAGCTTTTACCGATATTTTATTGTCTTCATTTACTTTTATATATAGATTATATAATTTATATAATGATATACACAACTTAAATTTCTGTTATGATTCCCTTTGTTGATTATGGGTTATTTAGAAGTTTGGTTTCTAATTTCCAAATTTTCAAGCAGTTGGGGTTGGGTTCTTTCTCTAATTGATTTATACCTTAGTTACATTTTAGTCTTAGAATCTGCTGTGAATGATTTTAATTCTCTGAAGTTTGCTGTGGCATGCTTTAGGATCTAGAATACGGCCAATTTGATAAAGATTCCATGTATCTGTTAAATAGAATCCAGTCATTATTGGATAGCATGATTATAAATGTCATTTAGATCCAATTTGTAAAGGGCTTGTTTCGATTTTCTGTATTCTTACAGAATTTTTGTCCTGCTCTTCTGTCACTTACTGAGAGAAAAGTATCAGTCTCTTACTCTGAGTGTGGCTTTGTACATTTTCCCTTTTAGTTTTGTCTATTTTTGATTAAAATAATTTGAAGCTATGTTAAGTGGTACATATATGTTTAGATTTGGTTTTTAGTATTGGTGAATTTATTCTTTTGTCTTATGAAATGCCCTTTATTTCTGGGAACACTTTTTGTCATAAAATCTACTTTTTCTTTTGGTTC
>PITA01032033.1:0-14584 GCA_004023965.1 Spilogale gracilis
CATATCATTTTGAATTTATGGGGTTTTTTGAGAAATATCCAGAAGTGGAATAGCTGAATCGTATACTAGTTCTATTTTTAATTTTTTGAGGAACTTCCATGCTGTCTTCTACAGTAGCTATACCAATTTGCATTCCAACCAATAGTGCAAGAAGGTTCCTGTTTCTTCACATCTGCACCAAAACTCATTTGTCTTTCTGATAATAACTATTTTAACAGTCATATCTCATAGTGGTTTTTGATTTGTTTTTGCCTAATAATTAGTGATGCTGAACATCTTTTCATGTGTATGTTAACCATTTGTATGTCTTCTTTGGAAAAAATGTCTATTCTGAGTCTCTGCCCATTTTTAATTAAATTCTTTCTTTATATTGAGTTATTTGAATTCTTTATATACTTTGAAAATTAACCCCTTATCAGGTATGATTTGCAAATATTTTCCTGCACTCAGTAGTTTGTCTTTTTTGTTTTTTTCCTTTGCTTTTCAGAACCTTTTTAATTTGATGTAGTCCCATTTATTTATTTTTGCTTTTTGTTGCCTTTGCTTTTAGATCACCTGTGGGATGAAAAGACTAGATGTCTTCTAGTTTTCAGTGTATAGCTCTTTAACCCCCATCATTTAATTTAATCATAGATGTTTTATTCTTTTTGATACAATTATAAATGGCATCCAAAAATTCAAAGCTAAAAACTGATATCAAGGAGCTTACAGGCTATGTTTTCTTTGAGGAGTTTTATGTTTTCAGGCCTTACATTCAGATCTAATCCATTTTTTGTTTTTAAAGATTTATTTGAGAGAGAGAGAGTGAGCCTGCATGAGTGGGGGTGGGGTGGCACGAACGGAGAGGGAGGGAGAATCTCAAGCAGATTCCTGCTGAGTACAGAGCCCCATGTAGGGCTTGATCCCACAACCCTGAGATCATGACCTGAGTCAAAATCTTAAGTCAGAATATTAACTGAGCCACCCAGGTGCTCATGTCTAATCCATTTGAATTACATTTTCTGTTTATTATAAGATAGTTGTCCAGTTTCACTCTTTTGCATGTAGCTGTCCAGTTTTCTCAACAGCATTTATTAAAGAGACTGTCTTTTCCCCATTGAATATTCTTTTTTTTAATGTTCAGTTAGCCAGCATATAATACATCATAAACTTTTCATGTAGTATTCAATGATCCATTGCATATTCTTTACTCATTTGTTATAAATTAATTGACCATATACGTGTGAGTTCACTTCTAGCCTCTGTTCTGCTTCATTGACCTATGTTTCTGGGTTTGTTTTTGTGTTTTGCCTATACTGTGCTCTTTTGGTTACTAAGGCCTTGTACTGTAGTTTGAAGTCAGGAAGTGTGAAGCTTCCAGGCTTATTCCTCTTTCTTGAGACTGTTTTGGCTCTTCAGAGTCTTTTAGTGGTTCCACACAGATTTTAAAATTATTTTTTCTAGTTCTATAAAATATGATACTGGAATTTTGAAAGGGATTACATTGGATCTGTAGATTGCTATGGGATAGTATGGACATTTTAACAATATACTTCCAATATCCTTCCAACCTGGAATATATCTTTCAATTTATTTGTATTGTCTTCAGTTTCTTTCACAGATGTCTTCTAGTTTTCAGTGTATAGCTCTTTAACCCCCATCATTTAATTTAATCATAGATGTTTTATTCTTTTTGATACAGTTACAAATGGCATTGTTTTCTTAATTTCTTTATCTTGGTTCATTACTAACATATAGAAACACAACAAATTTCTGCATAATGATACTGTATTTTGTAGCTTTAATTGAATTACTTAGTTCTAAACAATCCAATTTTTCAAATAAATGAACTAGAAAAAGAAGATAAAGAAACCCCAAAGTTAGTAGAAAGAAGGAAATAATGGAGAGGATAGAAATAAGTGAATTAGAGATACCCCAAAAAAGATCAATAACATTAAGAACTAGTTCTTTGAAAAGATAAACGAATTTGACAAACTTTTAGCTAGACTCACCAAAAGAGGAGACTCAAATAAATGAAGTTGGAAATGGAATAGGAAAAATTACAACTGATACCTAGAATGACACAGGACCATGAGAGACTACTGTGAACAATTGTATACCAAGAAGTTTGACAACAGAAGAAATGTATAATTCCTAGAAACATACAATCTTCCAAGGCTGAATGATGAAGAAATAGTAAGTCTGACTAGACCATTTATTGGAAAGGAGAATGAGACAGTAATCAAGAACATCCAAGAAATAAAATATAGATCAGAGGGCTTCAGTAGTAAAATCTACCAAACATTTAAAGAGGACTCAATACCTATCCTTCTCAAAGTCTTCCAGAAAAACTGAAGAGGAGGGAACACTTTCAGATTCATTTTATAATGAATTTTACAAGTCATCATTACCTTGATACTAAAACTAGACAAGGATACCACAAAGAATGAAAATTATAGGCCAATATCCCTGATGAGCATGTATTTACTAAACCTCAATAAAAAATATTAGCAAACTGAATTCAACAATACATTAAAAGGATCATAACACCATGATCAAGTGGGATTTATTCCAGGTATGCAAGGATGGCTCAACATCCATGCATGAATCAACATGACACACCACATCAGCAAAATGAAATTTGCAAATTGTATGATCATCTCAATAGATGATGTGAACGCAATTTACAAAATCCAGCATCTATTTATGATAAAAACACTCAACACAGTGGGTATATGAAGGAATGTTACCTCAGTTAAGGCCATATATGATAAACTCTCTGGTAACATTCTCAACAGTGAAAAGCAGAAAGCCCTGTCTTATCACTTTTATTCAATGCAATATTGGAAATGCTCTGCAAAGCTTTTAGGCAAGAATCAAAGGCATCCAAATTGGAAAAGAAGAGGTAAAACTGTCACTATTTGTAGATAACATGATACTTAGTATAAAAATCCATAAAGACTCTATTGAACAATTAATTTTTCTTAGCAAGAGATTTTTACGCTGATTATGTTTTTCCATGTGGTAGCCTGGATGCAACGGGTTGCTTGAAAAGAACACTCACAAATCATTCCACAAGACTATTACTGTTGTTGTCTTTGATTTATCTTCCTAAATTAATTTTGAAAGTCAAAAGTTATGTATCGGCTCCCTTGGTTTGCCAGCATTTTTTAAGTAATAGCCAAGCACGGGGCATACGCCTAAAATGTCCTCGCTTGCCACTCTCCTAGAGTCAAGGATAAAAAGGAGGTGAAGGTTTTTCAAAAAAATATTTGCATACAAGTCTGTTAAGTTTTTAGAAGTTGAAGTCATCGTACTGGCACACTCTTTATGTGAGAAAACCTGCCAAAACATAGCTAGAAACAAAAGAACCAAATGAAAGTAAGGCGTGATCCATAAAAATACTCATGGGATTCTAGGACCTGTTGAGAGTACCATGCAGAATAATTCAGTCATCTATTTTAAACATTAAGAAAATTTTAAAAATGACATTTAAGATCAGTATTTTAATTTATAACCCCTAGGGGAGGATGATTTCCTATTTTCCTTTAATATATTCTATTGCTTCCCTTTTAGATCTTTTCTTTGAAATGCAGCTGTCAAGTTGTTAGTTGCTGTGGCAAGACTAATTACTTTTAATGACCCAGAAAGTTTGTGACTGACCTTGCTGTTGGGTGAAAAACTGGTTGAGTTTCCTTTCCCAGGATGAGGTTTAGAGCTAGAGACAGGGTACATTTGGTTGAAAGGCATCTGGCAGTCTGCACAGGCCTCTGCAACATAGAGACTTG
This sequence comes from Spilogale gracilis, assembly GCA_004023965.1. Taxonomy (NCBI): domain Eukaryota; kingdom Metazoa; phylum Chordata; class Mammalia; order Carnivora; family Mephitidae; genus Spilogale; species Spilogale gracilis. The sequence continues at coordinate 3,768 of PITA01032033.1, forward strand.
TCAAGTAGTCAAGAAAAGACAGCAAAGAAAGCCTTTTTCTTCTCTGACCTGGACGTACTTCATCATCATAAGCCCAATCAGAAATGATTTGCTCACGGAAAATTAATACAAATGCAAGACCTTGCATCCTTAGCCTCGGAACCACTCTTATCGCCCCCAGAATTCAAATAGTTTATGCGAAACTATGGGAGATACATTGTGTTAACCCTTCAGAAAATTATACATGAGCAGCACTGAGTCCCTTCAACTCAGAGCGTGTGTTTCATGATGGCATCAAGAGAAATTCTGGAGACATCCTGCTCTTTGATTTCTAATCAAAAAGCATACAAGTGTACACAAGAGGTGTCAGGGTAATTTAATTGGTTTGGGTTTTCTCTTTATAATAAGGGCAAGAGTTTGTGTAGTGCCCTGCGTATAGTTCTTTGAAAAATGTCTGACACGTGTCTGAACCTGATTACATGTTCAGAATTATTGAAAAGAAAATGAAAAAATCGAATTGAGACTTGAATTATCATTTTATGATTACCTGTTCCTGTTGATAGTCATGCTTCCTGAGGTCATTAGCTTTAACTGTGTTCAAGGAATCTGATTACAGAAAAAAAAATAAGCTAGAACTTATTTCTAATATTTTTGTGAAAATCTTTAAAAGAGTCAGCTTTCATTACCAATTTAATAAAACCTTTATATTGTTGTCATAAACCAATTTATTGCAAAGAAATGGATATTGTCATTCAGTTTGAAAACCTAAGCAACAATTAATATGTATTTATAAATATAAAAATGAACAAAAGATAAGGATGGGCACTCCTCCAAAGAAGATATCCATTGGGTAATAATATAAGGAATGTTGTCCAGCTTAATTAGTCATTGGGGAAATTTGAAATGAAAATACATAACCACTAGAATGGCTAAAAAATAAGATATGATTTTAATAACTCAGTATGGTGTAGAGTGCTTAGAACTAGAAACTCTTATATACTGCATTCAGAGTCTAAAGTAGTTTGATGCGACTCAGTGAATTTGGGAAATGAGCAGTACTAGGAGCCTGTAGATACAGTTATAAAACCAGTGGAGTAGGATTTCCATGGCTCTGTCTACAAGAAGTGCACCTCTCTGTTCCCCAGAACACATGCAGGAGTGTCATGGCAGCTCTGTTTATAGTCACCAACTCTTGGAAATCTGCAGAAGGCCAGCCAAGGGCATCCCTGCATAAACTGTGAGATAGTCCAAGAATGAAAGGCTGTGCAGTGATTAAGAATACATTGACTATGGTACATTCTCCAGTAAAGCTAATCTCAGACATAATTGTGAAGTCATAAAACTTATGTGCTCAGTTCTTCCACCACTCAACTCTTGAAGTTCAAAAGATTGCAAGACTAGTCGCTGATTAAAAATCAGGATCTTGGTTACACTTTCAGAGAAATAAACTAGTAGAAGACACAAAAAAAGGCTAGTGTGCTGAAAAATGTGCAAAATGTGCAGTACCTGAGCCGGGTGCCATTTAAGCAGGTGTGCCTTCTGTATCAGTTCATCAAACTGCACAATTATACACACACACACACACACACACTTCTGTATATGTGTTGTCTGTCAATAAAAGTTGAAAAAAATATGAATAGGTGCATGGCAATAATGAAAGCCAGCAATGTGTGCATGACAATCATGTTCCCAGTATTGGTACTCTCCCAAGAAGCATGAATGAGATGGGGGATTACATAATGTCCTTTCATTAGATTCCTTGAATTAATGTTATAATTAAACATTAAATGAATTCAGAAATGCTGCAGCTCTGCTTGGCATTATCTCTGCGTAGAGTGTGGCATGCCCTGCAACATGGCGATCATATTTACTGTGACAGCAAAATGCACTGCAAACAACTCGCCCTGTTTTGGTTCCTGCTCCACACGACCTCTCTGTGCCCAATATTCATCCCAGCTAGTCATTGTATCTGAACTGATTCTAGAGAGTTGGAAGGCTGGATTGTGTTCTAGGTTGATTTACATGCTAGTCAGCTGCACACACGGTAAACAGTTGTTAAGTTGCTAGTGGTGGTTGTAGCTTCATGATTTAATTGGGAGTATACAGAATTCATTTTCAATATGAGAAGCTGAAAATTCTTAGCCTGTGGGCTAACTGTGATCACATACACATGCATACATGTACACACATGCACACACACACAGATATATACGTGACCCTCAGAGTGAATGAGCCTTTAATTGGTGTTTTCAAAAATATTTAAAGATAGGTGTTTCTTATTTCAAAATATACTTCTGGCATCTCTAGAAATAACTGGATTTTCAAGCAACCCTCGGGCCACATTTTCACGTGGTGAAGAGATGCTAGGTAGAAGCATGGGCTGCCCCACTAGAAAGGAGATGTGATTGCCATTCAGTGTATCCCCAGGGCTCCTTTGTTAATTCCTCAATATTGATCTTGAGTAGAAGTTGATTTTGCCATTTTTATTTTTTACTGTTCTTAGAGTAGAAAAACACTTCTCTATTACCCAGCATTTTAAGAAAACCAAAATTTAAAGTTTCATGGAAATTTCAAGGAAAATGAGTTGAGGGCTTTCAAGTTTTTATTTCAGTGTTTCAACATGATAATTAGAGTGTGACAAAGCCTACGCAGGTATGACCTGCGTGGGGCCGGAGGTGGCTCGTGCTCTGCCAAGACGCCATCCTGTGTTTCCCCAGCGTGGCGCCGCCGACCCTTTGTGGTGTCACAGTGTACCTTGGAGGGCGCGTGTGCGCTGTTGGAGCTCGGGGCTCAGTACAAAGCTGCAGGCACCAAAGAGCAGGAGGGGTGGGCAAAGGCCCACGAGAAACTCAGAAACATCTTGACCTCTGAGTTTTGCCTCAGTTTGCCTAAATGAAAAAGGAGGATCCTTGTTCAGTGTTATATGGAACAAGGAACAAAGACTTCTGCATTCACAGGAAGTATAGTCAAGATCAGTTTTTGCTTTAGAGAAGTAGCATTCCTTTCCTTTCTGTCTTTGTATAAAAACATAGTTTTGCAAGATTTTTACTCTGACTTACAACTATTGTCTAAAACAGTTGATGGCACACACCTGTTTGAGAATCAGAAAGGTTGTCCGATTTCTGTGCTTTGGGATTGGTTACCATGTACCTTAATGAAATATAATCTTACTCCTACACAGGATGGGAAACTGTCGAGCTCTAATTTCGCGGTGTTAGCACGTGCTGTTCCAGGGTACACGCCACTTTTAGCACAGTCACACGGTGACACAGAAAATTAAAAATGCTTTTTCACTGGTGTTCAGTGAGAAGCATGAAGGAAAGACCAGTCCCTTTGTTTCCGCTGGACAGTTTGTGTTAAGTGAATGCATTGCAGATGCATTATAATCCAGTGTTGCTTCCTGCCCTGTAGCCTTTAAATTGTGCTCTGAGCTCCTGAGTACAGAGGGAATGATCGCAGATCTCCTGTCGACCGTTCTGACCTTTAGACCACCTGTCAGTTGATTTCCTGCTGTTCCTCCAGTTCTTTGGCCTTATCTGGGAAACCATAGAATCCACAGTGCGGCCGAAATACAAAGAAGAGTGTTTCCTTTGTGCACCCCTTTCTCTAGATTCTGGGGCAGAGAACACAAACCCTTGTTACCAAAGGCAGAGCTCACATTCCAAATAATTGCTGTGGCCTTGGCGAAGAGAGCAGTGAGAACCTTGCTGGGGGAGATATTTACCATCCATGGAGCTCAGAAATGGTCATTTACCAGCTTTGAAGGAAGTATGGGGAGCAGATGAGCCTGGCCTGTGTCATGAGTTCAGATTTGAACTCAATGAAAACAAAGCAACCATAGTCCCCTCCAAAGGTCATTCTTGCTGATTTCCTTTGGCAGGTCCTTCTGAATTCACAGAAGTCCCTGCTCTTACCGGTGCTTTGTTCTGGTAGTGTCTCCTGCGTGGGAAAAGACTCTGTGCACAGAGCATGGTCACAGGGATGGGAAAAGTACTCAGCATGTATTCAGTTTCTCATGATTCTTGTGAATATAACAATAAAAACTCAGTTATGGAGAATTTTTAAACACTAAGTGGGGTGTCAAAGGGACATATGCTTTAGTTTATTGCCTCAAAAAGTTGAAACACTGGAAAAACAATATTTAAGTGTTTGGAATCAGAAAACAAGAGCTACAGTCTTGACTCTGCATTTAATAATCATTTTGATAAATTAAAACAAATAGTATTTTTTCCATCCATAGAGAATTGCTATTAAAATTAGATAAAATACATTGTGTGAAAAATGCTAAGATACTTATATAAAGCTACAGAAACGTGACTTCTTTTTTAATTTAATATTTAACCACACACTCTTGGAACTTTGATACTGGTGTCAACGACTGCTTTCTTCATACTAAGCTGTCTTTCCATCCCAAAACAGAACCAGCAGGACACCATCATGAGCCCCGGGAGGCTTGCATCCCCCACCATGGCCCGTGAGCTGAGGGGAGACGCAGCCCCAGACCCTTGAGGACATGTGGTGCTTGTGGAGTTCTCTCAGATGTGGGCTGTGAATGTTCGTCCAGCCAGTCACAAATGTCCAACCCTGAACAGTTGTCCAGTGTCAAAGCCCAGTTGAAGCTCTGTTCCCTGCCCTCCCAGATGTGCTGTGAACTGAGAAGGGCCCGCGCAGACAGGGGAGGCCACCCGATTCTCTCTCTCCTGGTGCAGTGTTTTTTACTGCTGTCCCTGGCCCCTCGGGGAATGCAAGGTGCAGAGGGGAAGGGAGAAGCAGGGATAGAAAGGTTCTCACCCATTGGGCACTGAGGAGAAGAGACGTCAGGAGTTGTTCAGAGCTGCCCTTTGCTAGGGAATCTATGGGTCAGGTTTTGTCAGAAACAACCCTGCTGCCGCTGATGTGTCACCAGAAGTTCTAAGTGGGTGACTCTACCTCTCTGCATCTCCTCCTCTTGGGCCTCCTGGAATTCACTGTCAGCTTCCATCCCCTGAGGTCTGACTCCCCCTCCAGGCAGTTCTATTGGCTTGGATCTGAAACACAAATGGTCAAGTTTCTGCAGAAATGGTCAGGATAAATAGAATCCATTTTATTTCTGAGTTATAATATCTTTAAAAGTTAAATTTGATCATTTAAAGCATAACCAATTCACAGTGAATTATGGGTTATATGTGGAGGTAAAATTCATGACAATAACATAAAAGACAAATTCAGGGGATTGGAAGTATGCTCCTGTAAGTTTCTACTGAGTGGTGACATCTCTCAGAATTCTCCCTCCTCCCTGTCATTGGCACGCGGGAGCCACGGCTGAAATTCCTCTGGGTAAGATTTGGTGCAGGAAGTAAAGTCTCAGCCCTGCTGTGGCTCACGTATTTTGTTTATCCCCTGGCCCCCCTCTTGGGGTAAGGCAGTGCTCAGATATGCAAATGCTCTGTCTTCTATCAGACTCTTCTTAGGTGCTGAGTGTGAGGTTGTCCCATGAGTTGGGCTTCTGCTGTGCCTGTGTGCGGCCGAGGACTGAGGCAAGCCGAACTGAGACAGGCTTCAGCCCACCCGTGTGGGCTCCAGTGGGTGCACACCAGCCTGCTTCTGTTCGCTTCCCGTTCACCTCCGTCCTGTCTTCCTGTCTGTCTGCCCTGTGGGGTTCTAGCTCCAGTGCCTCCAGTTGCTGACAGTTAGATACTCTCCAGGCACGTGCATGCAGCGACTGGTGTGTAGGCACATGCAGGGACGGATATGGACGTGCGCACACGGGCGCTCACGTTCCCATTAATAGTATGTACAGACACTTACATACACATATTGAAACTTGATTAGAACACTGTTATTTTAATTTTTTACTAAAAATGTTTACCCTTCTTCATTTATACTTTACATTTCTTATTTCCCATATTGTTACCAATGCTGTGGAGAAAATATTAGCAGGTTCAGCCTCATCCTCCCTATCATTCACTGCTTCCTCTGACACACTGGTTAGGAGTATGTTTATCCTGTGTGGTTTCTGTCTAGTTGGTACTTTGTGCCCATTGCCCATGCAACACGCCATAAAATGTAAGGTGTGGACAACTACAGTCAGCAAAGCCTCTTTTTAAATATCCGGCTATCAGTGGGGCACCTGGGTTGCTCAGTAGGTTGAGTTGCCGACTCTTGGTTTTTGGCTCAGGTCATGATCTCAGGATCTGTGAGATTGAACCCCAGTTGGGCTCCATGCTTGGCAGGGAGTCTGCAGGACATACTGTCTCTGTCTCTCTTGCTCCCTTCCCCACCTCAAATAAATAGTGTGCAAGACATTCTGTCTCTCTTGCTGCTCTTTCCCCACCTCAAATAAATACATACATCTTTAAAAAAGTAACAGGCTGGGCACCTGGGTGGCTCAGAGGGTTAACCCTCTGTCTTCGGTTCAGGTCATGATCTCAGGGTCCTGGGATCGAGGCCCACATCTGCCCCTGCCGAGCAGAGAGCCTGCTTCCTCCTCTCTCTCTGCCTGCTTCTCTGCCTACTTGTGATCTCTCTCTGTCAAATAAATAAATAAAATATTTAAAAATTAAAAAAAAAGTAACAGGCTGTGAAACACACTTGCCTATGTGGCATCATGATAGGCAATGAATAGTGGTCATATGTAAATCAAATACGGTTGTACTCAACTGTTAAATACTGGATTACTCGTTATGAGACTATATGATCATGATAGTGTGGTAATGTAGACGATCCAGCCGTTACTATACTGACTTATATTTGAGAAGACTGAGGCAGGGGGCACACAGGGATTACCCAAGTTCACTAAGGCACTGGAGAGCCTGTTCTAGTTTAATCTGTTATTTCAGACTATATTGTCCATGAAGGTTGAATGTCACTCCTGTAATGTCAGCTTTGGCTTTGGGTGAGGATGTGCACTTTTTAATCTGATTACCTTTGTAATTGTATCCATGATCAAGTAATGATTAAGGCATCCTCTTTCCATATGCCTTTGAAATCATCAGTGATGCCCTCAGACAGAGAGATCGAGACGTTTGTCTCAGGTTGGAAAATGGAGACATCTTCCTTGTGTTTTCGCAGTGTTCGCAATGAAGCTCGGCAGCGCATTAAGGTTTGGGCTTTCTGCTTTCTTCTTTGAAGTATCACACAAACATATTTCCCTAAGTAAGTTTGGTAATTCTATTGTCATATTATTCCCATAAGGAACTTTGTTTTGTCTCCAGCAGTTAATTGTAGTGACTTCTCACATTCTAAGTTTTAAAATGGATTTTCTTTCAGTCTAATGATTCCACTGTTTTTATCATTATGACACATACGTGTTTATTTGTTTTGACAAGGTGAGGAGTCCAAGGTTCTGTGAATGGTAAAGTGGTGAATAAGGGGCAAACATATGGGTGCATTAGTAGTTCTTATCAAATTTAAAAACTTGTTAAAGTGGTTACCTGATAGCCTAAGTTCTGAATGTTAGGTCAGGAAGGAGAGGCTCCTGTGGTGTAACTTCTCTAGGAAACTTTTCTCAGATGACTTTGTAGATAGCCATCTTGAGCCCTGTCCTTCTTATCCCAGCTTTACTGACCGGCTCTGTTTTTTCACTTTGCCGCCTAAAAATCTCTATCAATAAATGTTACAAGAACAGAATTTACATTACCAAGTCAGTTGTTACAATCACCCAGAGGTGGATTATCCAGAGCGTTTATTTAAAACTAAATAGTCCAAGCGTATCTTTTACTGTGGAATGAATAAAATACTTATGCAATGATTTTCTATATTAAGTGAAGGGATTTTGAATGTTTTACAAATACTAATCCTTTTAACACCTCAATAGGTAAGGATTATAAATGAACCTTCCCTGAAAGAGACTCCAGGAGATGGCACGTAAATTTCTCAGGCCATCAGGGTGTGATGCCAAAACCACAAATAGGGTTTCTGAGATTCATAGCTTATTCGCTGCTCTGAATAGTGGGGCTGCTGTGCTTCTCAGTAAATGTTAGCCACCAAAACATTTCTAAACTCTCAGTAACCAGACTACAGCAAGCCTGTGTTTTCCCACATAAAGGTGAACAATGTGTAAGGCAATTGCTTTTACAAATTTCTAAAGGGGAGTAAACAAATTATCTAAATGTAAAGTTGAGAGGATTTTTTTTCCTTTCAAGTATTTTCTTTATCTTTAACCTCTGAGATTAACCTCTAAAGATTCTGTTGATTTGATAGGCAAGTAAGTCAAGAGTAGGAGATGTTAGGTATCTTCTTTAGGATCCCTTTTAGTATGTAGCAAATCTGAGGTCCAAGCCGGGTCTTCTTACCCTAGTGTACCTTCTTTTCTCACTTTTCATTCTGTCGTCTTTGAGACGATTTGTGGTGTAACCATAAGCTCAAAGCATTCAGTATTTGTGCTTTCATTTACTAATGTCCTGTCCTGTTTCTAGCTCGGTGTTCAAAGTATACCCCCTCCTCCCCAGATTTTGTCGGCTAACAGTGACTAGGCGTGAGTGTTTACACTTCCAAATTAAAGCGCCTAAACTGTTTCTGCTGATTCTTCTTCCAGAAAGCCATAATGTAAAACAAACATTGGTGCAGTAACAGATCATTTATATAATTAGGCTGTTTTACAGATTTACCTGTTAAAACAGAGTAATAGTCGGGACGCCTGGGTGGCTCAGTTGGTTGGGCGACTGCCTTCGGTTCAGGTCATGATCCCGGAGACCCGGGATCGAGTCCCACATCGGGCTCCCTGCTCGGCGGGAAGCCTGCTTCTCCCTCTCTCACTCCCCCTGCTTGTGTTCCCTCTCTCGCTGTGTTTCTCGCTGTCAAATAAATAAAGTCTTTATTTATTAAAAAAAAAAAAAAAACAAAAAAAAAAACAGAGTAATAGTCAAAAAGCTTCTGAGCAACAAGGTGTATGTCACAGTACCAGTACAAAAATATATTCATTGTATAAATGTTAGAAACATCTGTGGTAAAATGAGAGATACCCGTTGTATGGCGGAATAGGGCAACCAGACCCTCATCAGTAGTGCACTTAAAACGCTGACAAAGAAGAGTGAAATATAAAAGTGAAAGAAAATGCTGGATAAATTAAACCAAGTAATTTTCAATTATAATAATTCAGGGTCATTCATATAAGAAATGCATGTTTGTCAATAGGAAGTATTTTAATGTTTAAGAACATAACCTAATAATGGAAATTTCTAATAATGGCCTGGGTTTAAACCAGTTGTAAACAACAGTGTTAGCAGTTTTTGCAAGGCAGCTATGCAGAGAAACTCATACTCTGAGCTATCCGGGCGTTCAAGGAACATCACAAGGGTTTATTGTGTATAAATGAACACAACATGTGTGTTAGAAATTTATTGAATATTTAATAAATAACATCTATATATTCAGTTTAGACTTTTTAAATTTTGTGATTAACTTATAACTTATTGAAATTGAATAATAAATTTAAAAATACAATTTCCTCCTGCAAGAATTTTATGTTGCTTTTTCTAAATTTGTTTGTTTGTTGGATTCATTACTTATTTCTAAAAAGTAAAGATTTCCCTAATTTTAGTGTTCATTTAATAAAAGTCCTGTTGAACTGAATTTTCTGGTTAACTTAGCCAAGCAGAAGAGGTTTTTCCTTTCTCTTTCTATTTTTGTTTTCACATTGTTAGAAATTTAAGACCTCAGTTTACAGTATTAAGGATCATTTCACATTTTCTTGATCATGAAAGAATGCATATTCTTAAAGTATGCTGTCACTGTCAGCTGTCACTGCCCACTGCTTCAGCTGGGGTAGCCTGAAATGAGTATGTACGCTCCGCAGCAGCCGCTGTGGTCTCGGGACCGTAATGTCAGGACTGTGCAGTCCAGCAGCAAGCACAGCCTCACGGGGAGGCCGACGGCACGTAGGGGTCGGGGGAGCCTGACCTCCCCAAAGTGGTAGTAGCTGAGCTCTGGCTAATTGTTATCATGTTGAAAATATGTTGCCAAAACTTTCAGTTCTTATCAACAGAGACTAGAATTTTTATATATTTATATATCTGTGCGGATATTGTCATATATGTTTCAAACATGCATTTGCTTTATACTATACATTTAGTGAGTACTTATAAATAAAGTATTTATTGATTTAAATATGAAATTTAAAAATAGGATTTCTTATATATAAAACATTTTTGAAATACATAATATAAAAATATGTATTTTTATGTGAAATATCCCGTTTTCTTAAATTTGTGATCAAAAGCAGTGTGAGCTAAACAAAACCTTTATCCTCATGGGCTATGGCTTATAACACACCACCTTGCCAATTCTGCTCTGAAAAGGTTAAAACAACAGCAATTACCAGCTAATTTTGCTGATTTTTCGTGTTCAGTCATTGACTACAAAGTGTTCCAGACTGAGGGATAAGAAGCACCTTTTCTTTTTTAAAAAAATATTTATTTATTTGATAGAGAGATAGGGAGAGAAAGACCATAAATAGGCAGAGTGGCAGGCAGAGGAAGAGGGAGAAGAGAAGTAGGCTTTCCACTGAGCAGGAAACCTGATGCATGGCTCCATCCCAGGACTCTGGGATCATGACCTGAGCTGAAGGCAGCCACTTAACTGACAAAGCCACCCAGGTGCCCCAAGAAACACATTTTTGTTATCAAATTTAAATAAGCCATATGAAATTGGTTTGTCACAAATTTTATAGAAAACTCCCTCAACTTGAATTATCTAGGAAATCGATCTGAGCAATGGGAACAGGATCTCCATGGCTGGAGGCAGACAATGTGGCAAGATGCAAGGTGCAAGGAAATGAACTAGGGGAGAGAAAAACTTCAGGGAAAGGAAAAGAATCCTTTCTACTGAGAGACCAAAGAGAGAAAGACGGGTTGAGAGAG